>OX638359.1:7114192-7239831 GCA_951812935.1 Hermaeophaga mercurialis
GATATTAATAACTTTCTTCTTTTTTTGAACAATCTCCACCCTAACATTTCCTTCACAGTTGAAATTGAAGTGAATTCCTCGATTAATTTTCTTGATCTGTCCATTACCCTTTCGAATAACCAACTTTCTTTTGACATATATAGGAAACCTACTCAAACTGATCATCTTATCAATTTCCATTCCAATCACTCTTTCCAACATAAAATGTCCGCTATTTACTGCTATGTTCACCGCTTACTCAATGTTCCTTTATCCCCAGACAATTTTTCCAAAGAAGTTAATATCTTAAAACAATTAGCTGTTAACAACAGTTTCCAGCCAAATATTATCGATAAAGTCCTCCATAAATTAAAACTAAAACGTAACATACAACAAGCATATAATGTAAGTCCTGTCCCTTCGACTAATTTAAAATATTTCTCATTACCTTACCTAGGAAAAATTTCCCATGACATTTCCAAAATCTTCCGAAATTTAGACAATATCAAGATATCCTTCAAAAACAACCTTTCCATTAAATCGTTACTTAGTCACACAAAAGATTCTCTTCCCATCCTTGACAAAAGCGGTATTTACAAACTTTCTTGTTTAGATTGTAATTCAACTTACATTGGAAAAACTGTTCGAAAACTGGACATTCGAATCAAAGAACACATCAGATACCCTGATAAGTCCACCTTTGGACACCATTTAAAATTTAACAAACACAATTTCAACCCCCCTGAAAACGTTAAAATTTTACACAACATCTTCAATTGTAACTTTAAACTTGATCTTCTCGAAGATCTTGAAATCCTTCGTGAACTAAATAAACCTTCCTCCTCCTGTTTAAACACCCAAATTCACCTAAATATTAACAAATTTAACCCATTATTCAAAAGTTTGTAAGTGTGTGGTAAGTAATCACTTCTTTTATTTTTAAAACCTATTTAAATTAACCACTAGTCAACATATTCTTCTCTCCTACATCCACCTTCATATTTGAACGTCTCTCAGATCTATTCTTCCTTTTTATTGTCCTGGCCTTTTACCTTTCCCTTTACTTAAAAATAACCTTACTCTTTTTCTAACTTTGTCAAAAACCGCATGTTCATAATTTTCTCACGTAAAACATCTTAATTTTTTATTTATTTTACATGTTTTTTAAAAAAACACTTGTTGTCTTTTATTGGGACAACTTTCAGGCCTGGGCCTTTAAAAACCAAATTTTTTTAAAAATGTTACTGTTTTCTACTATATTAATGTCGTTTTTTAAAAAATTTTAAAAAGTTAATTTAAGATGTATTGTTACTGCGTTGATGTTCTCTACTTTTGTTTTATAACCAACCTTCTCTACTTTTTTGCACTTTTGTAAGTATCATGTTTGCTTTATGTATGATCTTCTATCATCAATTATTTTTTCAGTTTGTCCTGATGATGGCATTGTTTTGCCGAAAGCGCTTGACACTCTTTTGACTTTGAGAAATATATATATTTCTTTTACACATATCTTTAAATAAAGAATCTTACACACTTTAAAATACAACTTATTCAGCCTTTCTTTCTTTTAAAAGTATATTGTTTTTGAGTTTCCGATTTAGAATGTAAAATGTAATTTTTACAATATAAAGTAAAATATCGAGTATATAAAAAAATAAATTTAAATAAGATACAGATATTCTAAAAAATATGCAAAAAACATAATCTTCAATTTTATCTTAAATCAGCAAATTAATTTTTTTTGTATATTATGAACTATAAAAATAAAAAACTGTGGAAAAGATAAAAAAATTCACATATTTTGATAAACAGTTTATTACATATTTGTAATAAAAACATGAGAATTAGTTAACTCTAACATAAACATTTTTTAAATAAAATAAAAGAGTATTATTGTCTATATAACGTTACATTTTTTATCAAATTAAAAACTTTTTTCTTTGTGCCGGTAATTTTTTTGCACTTAGAACCTGAATCAGGATGTATTTTTAAATAATGTCTTTGTAAAAACTCTAATGTAGTCTCTACTGACGAAGAATACTTTAAATTCATTATAAAATACATATAGACGCAGACTTTCATAGCATCTAACAGAGACGTGTATCCTTCTTCATCGATAACTTGTTGGTCAACAAAAACTTTGTAAATTGTGTTTCCATCGAACTCTAAAACAAGACAATTCTAATTAGAATTGGGATGTACAAAGCCATTACCATTTATAATTTTCAATTTGTTAAAATGTATAAAATTTAATAAATTGTTAAAATAAAAAATCTTATACATATATATTTGAATACAGAATAAAAATACCGTTCAGATGAGGTATTATATGACCTCTTCGAAGTTTGAATGACAAATACTAAACCGATCAAAAGATAAAATAATATTAAAAAATTTTTACACCGTTAGCTGTAAAATTAAAATACCCTTTAAAAAGTAAATCACATATCATCTCGTTCTATTTATTTATTATTTAATGATATTTTTAAAGGCTTACCAAATATTAGAATGCAAGGAGTTCCAGGTAAATTTTCCAAGTACTCTTCTGAGGACCCTTCACAATTCCTTAGCAAAAAGGAAATGTCATCTTTGAAATAATTTACAATACAGTTAATTACAAACGTGATCCTGCTATTTTGGTCTTGATTTTCTTGCCAAATTTCTTCTTCTATTTTTAATTTAGATTTAAGAAAAGACAGTAGATTGTCTCTTCTTTCAACCAGATTATTCAATAAATGGATGTTTGAGTTAGTCAGTTTGTTAAAATGCCAGAAAATTGCCAACTTTGAGAGTAGTATCGGCCACTCTTCTCTGATATCTGACACTGTTCGGAGATTTTCGGAGTTCAAATAATGTCTGATGGCGGCATATGACTTTTCACAAATACTATAGAAATCTTCATCTGAGCTTTGAGTATTCCTTGATTTTTCGGCAATGTTGTTTACATTAATATCTTCTGTTAATGTAGGTGCCCAATTTATGCACCCTGCTCGAGCACTTACAAATCGTTTTTTTTTTATTATGGGACTTAGCTCGTTCTTTTTTCTTTTGTGAGGACGGTTTAAGTAATTATTGCGTTCTTGCAACTTACTGACTAAAGAGTGACTTCCATCACCAAGAACTATTTTATCCTCATCAACGTCCATAAAAGTATTTGGATACATATCGATAATTTTTTTAGCAATAATTTTGAAAGCTTTTGTAGGAATGTTGGTTTTAATCGAACGCATGTCATCAATAATATTTTGAACTAGATTGTTAATTGTTAATTTGTTTTTAATACCTTTTTCAAATTCAGAAATATGATCAGGTTTTATTCTACTGATAGGTTTTTGTATATCAAAATTTAACCACTGGTACTCAGTGTTACAATCTACAGTGTGAGATATAGTAGTGTTCTCAGTTGTATTTGTTACTTGTATCAAATTATTGTTTGCTTGGTCGTTACTGTTAATGGTTGCAGTTGTATCAAGAGATGTAGTAGTTATACCAGAAGAGTTACTAATTTCTGCAACGACTTTAGAGACAGCAGGAATCCACTCTTAATCTTTTTCTAATAATATTAGTATTTCTGATTCGACATAGGGTACAATTTCATCATCAATTGGTGTGCCATTACTTTCTAACACTAACATTGAACCGTTAAGCTGCAGTTTATTAGAAGCTAAAAAAAACAAAAAGTTATTATTTCTGTTTACCTTTACCATTAAAGGAATATCTTTCTTAATTAGAAACTAAAAATGGATGCTCGAGAGGGAAATCATTTTTAAGAGAAAAATTGAGAGAAATTACGCCCCGACCAGGTTCGAATTCAGGTTGCCAGATCCAAGGTTTCAATGTTAGACAATGGCTATTTAATTTTTAAATCCCACAAATATATTTGGTTAAAATTTTGACTTACCATTTAAAATTATCCTGCTATAAACATCTTCTTCATCATCATCTACTAAAACAGAGCATTTTTTGTCTCTTTTTTGAGACCAAACAATATACACAGATTTCATTCTCTAAAATAAAAAAAGCTGTCACTTGTTCCTAGTGTATAGAAAACAGAAAACATTATGCGATATCAAAAAATAAAAATATCAGAATTTTTCTTAATTACTTTACTACTACGTATAATACCTTCTTTATTTTAATTTTTGAAGAAATAATATTGTATACAAGTTCCTGTGAAAAAATGAGAAAATGTGGGAAAATATTTTTAAAATCAATTCAATGAATGACGGTTTTGGTTGGTTAGTACCGTAGACATTTTAGATTTTATGGTTAAATGCCGTATACAAACATATATGTATATGTCTATGGTACAACCAGATTTATTAACAAAGGCGAACTATTTTTCATAATATTTTTTTCTACAATGAATTGATCTTAGTAGGCCACTCTTTTCTGCTGAATGAATTTGTTTAAAAAGAGTGTCTTTTAGAAATTCGTACTCCCTCATATTTATATTGTTTTTTTCTTGAATTTGTTTCAACATATATAGAGAATTGACTCTATCTAGATCTGTAAAACCTTCAATAATAGTTTGTAGGGATTTGTTACATAAAAAATATTTCGACTGCAATGTTAAATACATCGTACCTACTATACTTAAACTTACTTGTTTCAGTTCATTATCAGAATCTATATGAATCAAATTAGAGGTGCAGTCAGAATCTAAATCAATAGCTGCTTTTTCATTACTGCTATGATTTGAATTTTGGGCATTATTTTGAATAGTATCATTTGTCTGGAAATGATTCCTTGTAACATGACTTCTAAATGTATTAATATTTTTAAACAGTGCAATTCTACCGCAAATATTATTCATAGGACACCAAATTTCACAGTTCTTTTGAAAATGCTTGTACACGTGTTTAAATATTTCATACCCGTGAAAAGTTTGGAAATTACAGACAGAACACTTTATTATACTCGTATTATGAACATCGTTTGAATGAATATCGTAATGATGCCGTTTAACAGGTTGTTTAAAATTATTGTATTTTAGAAATTTTAGAAGGCAACCATTATGTTTACATACAAACGAAGCCCACGGCCAATTTCGGTGTAAATATTGATGTAAATCATATTTTCTCACTGTTACACATTGAAAATTTCAAATGTTACATATAAACATAATTAAAATATGGTACTTACTTAAACAAACAAACAAACACTAAACCTCAAATAAATAGACTTTATTTTTATTCCGTTAATCACAATCCTCCAGCGTTCTGCCTACTTTAAGTAACAATTAAAACATTGCATCACTTCGGGTCGAGACAGGTTTGAAGCTACTGCGCAATTGCACTTTTTTACAATACAGATTGTGTAACATAATATTCACTGTAATTATTAGGTTTATTTACAGCATCATATGTTGAATTACAAAATATATTATGTAAAATGTTTATTCCAATGTAAAGTTCCAATAATAGTGTAATTTTACCAAAATATGTTTTGTAAGGTTACTATGTAAATAGTGTTTACATTATTAGATGTGTATTTAATACATTTACCTAATATATTTGGTGAAGTTTACATAATATGTATAGAACATTTACAGATTTTTTTTTCAGTGCACTTGATTCAAGGTTATATTCACTTTTATTAACTTAATCACTGATATCTAATCGAATATTCCTTTTTTTCATGTTTTGTTACTGTGCATTGTTTTTTGTTCTGTTCAGTTTTGATCTGATTTAATCTGGGTGTTTTGTACTATATCCTCGGATCCAACCTCTAATTTCCCTGATTTAACCCTGGAAGTTATCCGATAACTTGTTCATTTTAGTTCTAGATCTACACATACAACAAATATTCGACTGTTAAAAAAAGAATTAAAAAATGTAAAATTGGACAATGAAATAAAAGAATTTCAGAAAAAGATTCTTCTTCAGAATTTGAGTACGAAGATTTATAAAGTATATTTTAATTCAAATAACCAAAATCTGTTTTTTAGTAATCATTACATGACGAATCTTATTTACAATTTTTTTATTTATTTTTTATATTGCAATAGAAGCCGTTTTGTCTGATTTAGTTTTAAGAATGTTTTTTTTTATTTTTCGATGAAAGTTAATTTTGAATTTAACCTGCTTTCAATAATTTTTAACATCATCTGAGGTTTTTGCTAAGTAAAATTAGTAATTTAGCAAAATATCTGTGCCAGTCTTATCATCATGAAAAAGTATGATTTAATTTTCTTCTACAAAGTAATATGTCTGGTAACGAAAAATGTTAAAATTTTTTCAACTTTGAAAAAAAATAATCTCAAAACTAAAACATTCCATTCATTAATAAAAACTAAAACTTGATTATAATTTTACACTATGTATGGAGTCTAGAAATACAATACTTATTGATCGACCCTCGCATTCTTTGAAGATCTCTTCAAATTTTGTTTTTTTACGAAATTATTAGTACGTTAAAAATGTTCGTTTTGTTTACTATAAAAAAGCGGTTGTCGTTATGACTGTTACAGATCAGCAGGTTTTGCCGCCTTTGTTCGAAATGGATAATTTCAAGGATTGCATAAATAACGAGAAGAATCAATACTGCATTGTTGAAGCAAAATTAAATTTCAGTTTGCTTAACAATAGTGTCAAACAATACGTTACAGTAAGTGGGAAATATCGGTATAATTGAATAGACCCTTTTATTAGTGCTTATTTCAAATATCCAATTACCATAACTATTTTTAGCAAAGATTTTTATTACAAACCAGAGAAAATGTTTTTTTTGGCATATTTACTACAGTATTCTTTTTATACATTTTTTGGAAAAACCGGTAGAAAAATATAACATTTTTTAATGTTTGTACAAATTGAGGAAATGACGTTTTTAAAAATATTGTTCAAACAGTGAATTATTAGTTTCTTAAGGAAATGGAAATGAAAGTAATGAATCTTAATATATGTAATTTTATTAATTTGCCATAAAACTGTTTACTTACAATAACTAAATTAGTTTCGCCAGTGAATTTTTATTTAAGGATATTAACGAGAAGTATAATGCATTATTTTTATAACAAATGCGTGAAGTGATACTTTTTTCACGAAGAAGAGTCGTTAACATTATAAACAAATTAAAACTTGTTGATAAGATACACGGGATGTTTTATTATTTTATATGTATTAACTGGAAACTGTACTTCTTTTATTTGCATCAAATTTTTATCAATATAGCAGCCAAGTCTCAAAATTTGCCAGAAATTAGTGTAAAATAATTAATTTTTTTTAGAATGATTAAAGACTTATCTCAAATTTTTAATATTAACCATGTTATCTTTCCGATGGTTGGTTTATTTTAACTTTGAACGTATCACCTTTTTTTAACCCTAAATCCCCCGAAAATAATGGATTTCTGTTTGGATAAATTTTAATAAGGTTTACAAAGTAATATTTTCTACTGTCCCAAACAAAAATCATTTAATTAGTCGGTAACATTCTTCATGTTAGCATATGTTTTAGAAAATGAAGAATGTTATTGGCTTGTATATATATAATAAAAAATCACGTCTGTTTATGAAATGCCTATCAATTTCTAAGAACTTATTTGACGAAGTTACAGAGCGAAACAAAAATATTAAAAAGTGTTCGGAAAATCCTGTAATTTTAAGATTAGCATATTTTATCTTTTCATTTCTACAATAAATAGTGTATTTATTTATTTGGATTGACAATTAAATTTTACATTTAGTGGACAGAACTTAGTTAATACAGCACGTGGACTTTATTAAATCCAAAATGTATCTCTCTTCTCTCACATTTGTTATTTGCATTATATACATCAGTACATTAAAGAAGCGTTTTCAACAATGAAATAAAATAGTACAACGACTTAAGTTTAAACATTAAAAGCAATCACTCTGTCTATAAATTTAAGAAAAGATTAAAAGAAATCCTTTCGAAATAATAACGAATTTTAGCACTTTACAAATCTGAATGATATTCCTCTGTTTGGGAATTTTTGACGAGGTGACAATTCCAAGCGATAGAACAATAGAACAATAAAATCCCGCAAACTCTCCAGACTCTCCTTCAGCTTTCACCACATTCATTATTCTGACTTTTATTATTCTTACATAAATTACAATCATAAACTAATATTTGGTGTTGTTTGAAGTAGTAATAAATTCTCGTTCTCGAATGAAATATAGACATATGTTTCTCAATTTGTATATTTTTCCTAAAGATCCCTTATTACACTCATAAATTTAAAATAGATCTAAATGTCAGAGCTGGGCAATTATTTTCATAATGTAATTAAGTACAATTATAAATTACTTTGTTTAACAAGGGATTAATTACAATTACAAAGTACAAGAAATTAAGAATGGCATTACAATAACAAACAAAATGTAATTTTATAATTACTTTCCAATTACAATTGTAATTACATTTGTTAATAAAATGTAAGGAAAAACGAGGTTGCTCAAAATTCCAACACATTTTTCGTGTAGGTAATGTAATGTTATATTTCAATCGATTTTTTTGTAAAAGATTTAAAAATTAAATTGGATGTGTCACTTTTTGAAACTTTTATAATTTTTTAAACACGCAAACAAAGCTGATATTGTACTTATCAATAGTTACACTTTAAAAATATTTTCTTTCTAATAAATTTTCTTTTTCACTAACACTAACGATATTGATGTTGGTGCTACGACCACATTTTCATTATTTTCAGCCTCATATTGAAAATTGGATGGGGTTCTGAAGAAATTTAAAATACTCTTCTGTTTTTTGCGTGCCTGAGAATCTTCAGGAACATAATCAGGATCTTCATATGAAGAATTGTGGAATGGATCAACTTCATCGTTATCCTTAATATTTTTTCGCGACATATTTTTGTGAAGGAGCTTATTTATATTTAAATCTAAAACAACAGCAATTATTACCGGCTACTTTTTTAATTATACTTACATTATATTAAAATATTTCCACTTCAACACTAGCGCTAACTAATCAAATACAACGTTTCGGTTGGCGAAACTAAAAGAAATAAATAGTAACAAACACAAACTAAAATATAGACAAAAATTTGTAATTTAGAAAGTAATTTGGATTTAAAAAAGAAATTGGTAACTAAATAAGTAATTGGAATTGAAAACGTAATTGTAATTAAAAAAGGAATTTGGAATTGAAAAAGTAATTGTAATTGGAAATGTAATACGAATTACAAATACTTCACGTTTTTTTAAACAATTACAATTCCAAATTACTTGAAAAGCTAACCTACCCTTTTTGTAATAGTCGGGTACATTTTCCATTAAATTTAGGCTAATTTCATAATTTTCTATATTAGAATTTAGTAAACGATAAGACGACCTACGACAGAAGAATTATTCACAGGGCGCTTTGCATTCCGAACGACGATGCTTGGGATGACACGTCCCTTTACAAATACTCTTCCAGGATAATCACCGAAAAGATCAGTGATTTTAATTTAAGTGCCGCACCTGACGACATCGCATGTGTAGAAAATAGTACAGGAATTACAACCTACGATAAAATAGTCCTGTAAGTAAAATTTTATAATGCAAAAAAATAAGGCTTTAAATGTGTTTGTATTTTTAGAGGGGTTGCAATTTTTTATTTCTCTTTTATAATATTTGCAACATCTTGTAAACATATCGGAAAATTTTCAGAAGGTATGTTTCGAAATTCTTTTATACTTTTCAAGTTCATTTTTATACAGGTTTTAGTAAATTTTCCCTGGTTTTTTTGTGGAAACAAAGGACGATTAATTCTGAAAATGTAGACTATCAGAAATTGTTAAGTATGCAAGGCTTTAGGTTTTTCTCATTACTATATTTGATGGTTTCTCATTTATTTTTCTTTTATACACTGGGTTATATGGAAAATCCATCTTATTACGAAGACGTAAGTATAGAAATTTTACTATAAAAACTGATGTACGTCATAAAGCACGTGATTAAATTTTATTTGTATAGCGTTGTCACAAAAATAGAGAAAATTACGAGAATAGTTGAAAAATAAAGGTTATAATTAAGTTAATTGTTTTAACTTTTACTTTTTGGAAACTATCCATAATAAATATGAAAAATACTGTGGAAATTCAGATAATTTATATAACAATAATATAATTTTCTTTTCATATTTATGTAAGGTTATATTTCATTGTCATAGTTTAAATGTTTGTAAATAAAAAAAGCCTTGTTTGCAGTCAATATAAAGGCTTCCTTCTATCCATGGCAAAATAACTTTGTATTTATTTTCATCATTCTTTACTATATTTTCCTTAAATTTTTTGAGCGTCTCAATCTCATACACTTTTTTGGTTTTGATTACATGCGATTGGCGAATTCCTGATGCGTCAAGTTAATAAGAAATAATTTCCAATATTTCTATTTACAGTTTGGCGTGTTGTAGTTTTATCTAACTTTGTCTCAGTAGCAAAACACTATATTATTTTTTTGATTTTGCCAGTGAAAAGTTGTTCTATTACATAAGGACCTAACGATGCATCAATTTTGACAAATTTTTTAGTACGTTTGGTTATTAAACAAATTATTTTTACTTTTCAATTATTAATAACTTGTGTATTGTTTATTTTAGGAATAAGGCTGCTTAAAGTTTAATCCCCAAAAATGGTACATTAAATTCATTATCTGTGTCACAACTTTTACATCATACACAGCACAAACTTCTGTCTCACTTTGAATTCCTCTAAAAATCATTTTAAACCATAACTTCATCTCTAGATTTCATTAATTATTATTATTATTATTTTGATAGTTACATAGTTTTAACTAAATTATTTTAAACAAAGTTTTAACAAGTATTCTCTATTTTTGTTTCCAAGTTATAATCAATATTTTTATAAGATAGTTTTATTAACTCTAAGGGCAATGCTGATTCTACTAAAGGAAATAACATCCCAATAAGTCCCAAACATTTTGAAGCTCTTATAAAACTTTATAAATTATTAAAAAGATTAGAAAAATACATTTCTACAGACTCTTTTGGGAAAACTAAATTCAAAGGTTCTTTATACTTCTATTACCAGTTCTTCTCTTGCAAATCTAGATTTTAACTGTTCGAACTTTTCAATAATTATTTTCTGAAGGAAGGATTGATCCAACCACTTTTCTCATTTCAGTTTCTATTTTCCATTGATTGAACCAAATATTGAAATTTATCTTCTTATTTTCATGCATCTTTTTAAATTGACCTTAGAATGGAATCCATTACCGTTACAATTGAATTTCTTTATTTCTAACTTTTCCAAATGTTCTTTTTTAACTGATATTGTGTTTTTTTTAATATATCTTATTTTACCTTTTAATGATTGGTTCCGCTCTTATTTTGTGGAATCTAATGTAAAACATAAAATACAGTTATCTTAAAATTCCAGAATATTCCATAACTTTTTTTTAAATATTCTTATGACAATTGTTCAATTGTTAAATAAATTTCTTATAATATTATCAAACGACACCAAAGGGTGAAATATTGGTCATAAGAATATTTAAAAAGTTTTGGAATATCGTTGAATTTTAAGAATATTTTCCCTTTTACATTTATATTTTTACCTTACTTTTTCTTACATCAGTCTTAAAATTTAAAGCGTCTAAAGGTCTTTTCTGATCTCTTCATTATTTCCTTGTTTCTCCAAAAACATTTCTTTTATATTTCGGTCTAATTCTAATATTTCTACATTCGAACCATTAAATTCTTCATTTGAAAACAAGGGATAGTCTTTATCTTCATGTAATTTAAATGTTAGTTTCTTCAAACTTTCTCTTACAATTTTTCTTTTTTCACTTAAAAAATTCCATTATTTTATTTTAACAGGTATGCCACTTTCTTAGGTACTGTCTAAAAATAATTATTATGGAAATATGAGTTTGTATCTTTTATATTTAGTTTGTATAAATTAAACTTATTCAAAATTGGTTAATATCTCAAAGCAAAGAATAAAAAAAAACATAAAAACCTAAAATAATTTCAATAGTCATTAATAAATTAACAGTATTTCGTCCATAAAGTTAGTTATTATTTTTTCGTCATTCTAATTGTGCACGCCCATAAATGCTCGTGAGCATTCGTAAAGGTTTCGGCTAATTTCGGTCCATTAGTTTATTTCAGAATAATTGGACCTGCATTGGTTTTTGTAGTAAATAAATTACATGAACATTAGTTTAGTTTCCGGAACCCTGGGGAACTTTGAACTTAATTCTTTAGTTAGCTATTTTCAGATGTTTGCTCAACCTGTATATCAATTAATGAGCAAACTAACTTTATTTACTGTACTAATATATTTTCTGATGTCCGCTTGGCTTCTAACCGTACAAGTTTATAATGTTTTTGAAAATCATGGTGAACTGTCTGTGAGACACGTTGGGATTTTGATTTTAAATAGATATTTCAGGTAATCTTCATTTTATCTTCAATTTGATTCGATTTGGTTGATTTTATGTTTTTCAGATTAGCAGTGTTAGCAGTAGTTTCAATATTTATAGCACGTACAACAATTATGAGAAAGTTAGTAGGGCCGATTCATTTTGCTGAGTATATTTTGGTTAAAAATGCATGTAAGGATAACTGGATGCAGAAAGTACTGTTTGTTAATAATTTCGACTATTTATTTAATATTGTAAGTAAAGTAACAATAACCCTAATTTTGTACAAGCATTTTTTCCTTTTTTAGTGTAACCCTGTTTCTTGGTATATATCCGCAGATTTTCAGCTTTACATTTTAAATTTATTTTATTTGTATATTAAATTAAAATATAAACTGAACACTATGAAATTCTTCTCTCTAATATTTGTAACATCATGTTTATGTCATGGACTTTTACTGTATATATACGAAGTGGGTATCCAGTTTCAGCCCTATTTAAGGTAATACTTTCCTTAAAGAAGTATAACGATTAAAAATAATTTTATAGGAACGTAGAATTGAGTAATTTGAAAAAATCCGTCGTTTATGTGGTCGCCTACATGTCTACTATTTCTGTATGTTCCAGTAGCTTTATTGGAGTAATAATGGGCACCTTGTATTACAATTATAAAAATAAAGTTTTCAAAAATACTTGGGTAAGTTTCAATTTATTTGAAACAAAAATATCTCTTAAAAGTGAAATTCTTTTCAACCGTTTCAATTTTTAGATGTTAAGTGTATTGTGGATATTATCAATTTTTGGAATTCTCAGTTTAAGTATATTTTTGACAGGAATCGAAAGTAATCTCGCTTTAGCAGCACTTTTGGGATCCGTTATTAAACCAATGTTTACCTTAGGAATTGGTCTTGGAATCTGGGGAATGTCTCATAATTTCGGAGGTGTGAAATACATTCATTATGGAATGTTAAACATTTTAGTTACATTAATTTTTATTTTAGGTGTAATGAAGAAAATATTCGAAAATAAATATGTTGTTTTATTGAGCCATTTTACTTTTTGTATATATTTACTGCATACACCTATTATTATGTGCTTAAATAATCACATTCTCAAACCCTTGGTATACTCCGATTATTTATTGGTATGTAAACAAATCTATATTCAAACTTTATACGTATTTTTTATAAAAGCAATTTAATCAAAATTATTATGAATTACTGTTAAATTGCTATGTTATTTTTAGATGAAAGATTTTGTTATCACAGTCATAACGAGTTATTCATTGGGTATTTTAATAACTCTAACTGTGGAAGAACCGGGACTTACTTTGCAGAAAAAGTATCTGCCGCAAATAACGAAATGGGCCAAATATTCTAAAATAAAGAAAAATGAATAATATATTTAATAAATAGTGACATTTTTGTAGTATTTAGTTAATAAATTGTTTTAAGTAATTTGTTTTTCATTGTTTTTTTTTCTATAATGATTTTTGTTATTAAAGTTTTGCTTATTTCTTATTCATTATATTCTTGGTTATTTATATTATTCTTTAGAGATATTAATAACTAGTGAATTTTATTATTCTTTAATTATTTTTTATTAGTTTCCAAAAATTTTGTTTTTCTTCAGTGAATTTTATTATTCTCCAGGTAGTTTTTATTTTTTAATTATAGTTGATATAATTGTAGTTTCTTTGTTACTCTTCAATAACTTTTGGAAATTCTCCACTGATTTTTATTAATCTTCACTGATTTTTGTTATTCTTCTGTAATTTTTTTAGGAAACGGGCTAAATGAGATTTTTATTCCAATATTAATCATGAATAGAGCCACGAAGGTTTGTTAAATTATTCCATTAACATATGATTAATAAAAATTCGTTCCTAAAAATATATCTACTTTAGAGTTTATTTCTATAAAAGATCTTCTTTTTCTTCTTTGAAATTATTTTTATTAGTTTTGTCTATATATTAAATACCTAAAACGTGTTCCTTTTATTACGCTTTTAGTGATATATGGAAACTAGTGAATGTACTTTTATGTTTTTTCTAATCATTTTTAAATTGAGAAAATTGAATAAACACTCTATCTTGATTAAAATAGAACTAAAAAAAGAGCAAGCAGGTTTTACGAGAAAATCTGGCAATTGAATTTCTGTAGAAAGGCCTTTCTGGAAATCATTAAATCAGAAAACAATTTCCCTTTTCCACAGGTGAGTAAATTTAAATTCGGCATATAAAATTATTCACAAAGTTTGTTTTCACAAGTCGCTCTAGCTCCCTCTGATAAAGTTTTAAAATTATTTTCCACTTAATTTACCTGCAAACTTTGTATGGGGCCAAATTAAGAAAATTAACAATTTACCATTAGGACGGCCCGTTATTACTTTGAAATATTGGGCTTTGCCCTTTTAGCTACTTGCTCAAACAATCATAATTTTTATTATACAGAGTCGCACTACTTTCAAAATCGACTAAATGTTTGCTTATTGGTTCTATTTTTATGTTATCAAGAAAGTAATAAAAATATTGGATTATTAAACGGTTTTAAACACGAGTGTATTTACTAGTTTAATAGTGATTGTTACCGTAACCCTCTTTGCTTATTGCAATAATACACTCATAATAGAAATACGTAAATCGAGGAGGAGCCCGGCTAGGTATTAATGGCTTTAATAGAGTCCCGAATCCAGGATTCTGTAATATTATCATATACTGAATACCTTCCTATCACGGACCGACGATGTAGGTCATAGAGCTAGATTACAACGATACCTTTGTATTTTGCAGCTCTACCCTTTTGCCTAACGCCCTCTAATCTTTCACCTAAAACGCGAACGGCTGTCGATCCGTCCTCAGTGCCATCGCCATGGGATACGTAATTATTCTTCCCCGAAAAAAAATTAAATTTTGGTCAACCCAAGTTGTTTATTCGTTATTTGAAGGATTTTTCCTGATATGAAATACCATCTGTGTACATTTTTGTGTAGTCAAATCATCAAAGGGCAAAGAAATTATATCGTGTTACCCTTAGAAATTGGTCGAAGCTAAAAAAAGCCAGAATAAAAGGCTTTCCAAAGATACGATCAAATCCGGAAACATTCAGCAAATATAAGTAAGTGCTTATGTATACAGTCCCCTTTCGGAATACAATGGCTCCTTTTTTTACTTATCGCACAATGATTTAGAGTTATTGTATTGTGCGTTCGGTGCCAGCGAACCACCAAAATCACGTACGTAGACTGGGAAAATTTCTCTATAAAAATAATCTAAAACGAGTTGTTATACTCTCTTAAATTGAAGCCAGAGTTAGAGATTGTAAATTGTGCGATTTTACTCCTTTAGCCGGTGATTTCCAAATCTGTATATAAAGCAGGTACCTGAAATAAAAACAACCTAAACTTTAGGAACACTCTAAATGTTATTTTCCCATTTCGACACATAAAAAATTTGGGTTTACTAATTGAATATTTTTGGGGATAATAGAAATAATCAATGACTTTCTTATTTTTCTAATATAATCCGAATTCTCCTTTTAATTTTCATTTTTGGTTTATAATTGCCCTGCACATTTAGTTTGTCCTTTGTTTTGTTTAAACAAATGACTTGCGAAAATACGCCAAGCGTAAAAAGATAAGTCTAAGTAAGTCCAAGTCCAATTGGCGTTTACTACGTTTCTTTAATTTGTGTCTTGAAATTCAGTTGAGAGTACCAAAATTTTACACTCACCATAAGTTTTTGTTAGTAATAAAATAAACTGTAATGGTAGATTAGAATACATTAAATTTATTTGCGCGTTAATCTTTTGGGGATTATTTTCCAAAAACACTTAATTCTAGTCACAAAGTAAGTGGTACACTAAGTAATTTTTAAATATATAATTAATTAATAAATTATACTTTTCTTGAATATCCGCAGTACTACAAAGTTACTTGTTCAATGACTTTCTCTAACCAGGCTTCGCTAAATCACATTTTCAAAGAATTTCATAACATAAACATTTCAACCAATCATTATCAAGCAATATGTACAGTATGATTTTAATAACATAATTTTCTTTTTCCTAAAAATGTTGGTTGGTATATAGGTATTTAGTCCAAAATGTAATCTAAAATCATTGAACTTCCGAGATTTAATTGTTCATTCAAACAAGTTCTTCTTTTTTGTCACTTATATGAAATACCTTTACTCTTGTTTTAATTGTGTTGTGTTTGTATTTAGTGTTTTGTGTGATATGATTTTTCTGGTTATTTTAATTTATAGGATAAGTGTTTTTTTCCTAAACATTTTTGGTTACTATTATATAGGTATTTCTAAAAAATCAAGTTCTTTTTTTAGCATTTATAAAAAGTAACTCCACTGTTGTTTCAATTGTGTTATTAAGTGTTGGTTTGTGTTTAGTGTCAATGAGGTATTTTGCGTAAGGTGACTTACCTGGCTGCTTTAATCTATAAGGTCGTTAAGTGTTCACTGTACCGTATGTTAAAATTTCTAACGGTCTGACCAAGATAGAAGGCGTTACAATCTGGACAATTTAGTTTGTAAATACCTCATTTTTTGATTGATTAATTTTAGGTTTACTGATTTGAGTTATAAGGGATAGTCATTTTGTATGAGTTGGTTTGGTAAATTTAATTTTGGATCTAAATTAATAAAATAAAGAAAAAATTAAAGAAAACATCCAATTATCTATCATTACCTGTAAAACCATCTAAAACAACATTAACATATCTATACAAACCTTAAAAAAAGCGATTTAGCGAAACCTGATTTGAGCAAAATCTTTAAAAACATACGAAAGTACAAATATTTACAAAATTAACAATGTAATCTTTACCCTGTCATTATGTGAGTCCTCCTTTTTTACATTCAATAAAACATTCATCTTGCATAACTTAATTTTAGGATTACAAATTATTATATTTAACAGATGAGTCATTAAAATTATTAACTAGAGACTATGAGACAATAATTTGGCGCTGGACAATGGGCAACTTCTAATAAAGTTACCAACTTTTGAGTTGATGGCGATCGACTACTTAATTTGACGGGTAACTCAAGTTTGCGAATTTTGGCGTGCATAGAGATTCTTAAATTAGTGAATTGAATAATGATTGGCTACTTCTTATGGTGTGATATTACTTAATTCTTTAATTGGATAGGGCTGAAGCGGCAGTTATAATTCTAAATAGAAAATTCTGGTAAAACGAAAAGTATGTTGGGATTATTAACTTGTTCAAAATGAATTAATTTTAAATATTAACTGTTAGGTTAATAATTGTGTGATAAAATTTTTATATATCTTAAAGTTTTGATAGCATCTTTAATTTTACGCTCAATAATTTGTCAGTAGTAAATACGTGCTTTTTCTTTGTTGCAATATTTTTAAATCTACCAGATTTATTAATGCTGTTTAATGTTAGACGCGTTTCTGTTTGAACATTGATAAGTTCATTAATAAAAATAAAAACAGATTTTTTACATTAAATTATTGAAATGAGAATGAAAATGGTAGTCTACAGATGCACTTGCCCAAAAATATGTTGGAAACATTGTTAAACAGGTTTTCAAAAAGTAATCCAATGATTTTTTTGGATGAAATATGTAAATTTAAAAAATTAGTAAAAATTCTAATTTGTTAAAAATTATTTTTGATAAAATTGAGATTTTTGAAATAGTTTTAATTTGTTGTAATCTCGAATTCAATAGTCGAGATTTTGAACTAAAACACTATAATTTTAAGATTTCTGTTTAAAATTGAGAACAATAAAAAAAATCAAGATTTTGAAGTCTTTTAAAATTACTAATTTAAAATCATTAAAATTTCGAATTGAACATCGAGATTCATTAAAAACGAGATCTTAAAAAAATATTTCTTCTTCAAAATCGAGATTTATTGAAAAATTTATATTAAAATTTCGCAATAAAAATTTAACAAATATTTTTTTAATATTTACATAATATTTAAAAGCTTATATTTTACTAATATATATAAAATGTTTAGAAAATATTTAAAAATCTGTCGCAAACGTTTTTTTTTTTAAATATTTAATATTTCTTGCTATTTGGGACGCCGCAACTGAAATGGATATTTTGGATTTTCATTAATAACAATACTGAGCTGCTTCATATTTTCAGCTGTGACGCAACCAGTCTCTCTAAATAACTGCATGAAAATTGTCAAAACATTATAAAAACTTTTTCAGTCAAAGACTAATTCAGGATATTCTTAACAAAAATCAGCCATTTAATCTGAAATTGCATACTGCCACTGGCAATTTACTTCCACGCCTATGCGGAAGTAACATTCGATCATTTTTCTTCCTCGTCATTTTTAAATTTAATTTTCTTAATAGAAGTTCTGAAAAAATTGACGCCAACGTTCACTTTAAATTTAAAGCATTTAAATTTCGCAGCATACTCCAATTATGCTTTCCATATATGCACCACTGGCATATTCGATTCTTTTATTCCGTTTATTTTCTTGGTTTGTATGCACTAAATAATAAGAGTCATAAATGTCTGCGTACACACGTTATTGAGAGAAAAGTTCGACTGTGCGGTTCCATATCGAAAGACTTAAGCGGTGGCATACAAAACTTCAACAACAGTAATAGCAACTTCATAATGCCAACTCAAAGTTAAAGAGAAACTTTATTGAATGGAAGTAGTTCGATTTCAACGACCCGGTTTCATACTTGATGCGGTTTAGCTGGAATATCATTTTCGGTAGAGCGTTGTGAATGCGACTGAAGGAATACAAAGGGCTGAAGGACGTAAAATGCCTGTAGCGACACGGCTGGTTTGAGTTTCAAGCCAATAACTGGAGTTCTGTAATTTAACATGCGGCCATTGAGATTTTCAAATGAGACTTTGATGCAAATGCATATTAAAGGCATTATTGTTCGCAGTCTCATATGCAATTTGCGATGTCCATTTTTCGATTTCCAATTTGATTTGCTCGGTTTTTGGATACTGTTTAATTGATAGGCGTCTTTTTTAATTGGAGGAGGTACTGAACATGGCTATACTAATAATTGCAATCGTGTACCGATTCTATTTTAATGGAAATTCTGTTTTTTTCTGAACAATATTCAAATTTGGCAATTGTAAACCCTGGGTAGTTTTGCCCATTTTAAGTATGCAGCGACGTCGTTGCAATGTCACATTTCGGGTCACGTGATATCGTCTTAAAATATTTAATGGGACACACTGTATATTTTTGCATTTCTGTAAAGGTCTTTCCAATGCCAATTCAGCAATACCTATTTGCCAGCGTTTTCGTTACTATAGAAACGATTAATACAATTTTTATGAAGTTTCGTACACTTAATGATAGTGACTACTCATACTACAAGTATTAAAAATATGGATGGATAGTAGGGAACGAAAACTTAAATTAACTTAAATTTAAAAAATAGTCTGATTCATATCCAAGTTCAAAAACGACTTGAAGATAGGTGTAAATTGACAATTCAAGTTAATTTGAGTATTGACGCAATTGTATGGATTTTACTTCAGTTGTCTAGAGATCTCGAGATCTTCAGAAGATTCATTTTATTAACCCCGTTAGATTTTTTTCTCCGGGGCTAGTTAAAGGGAATAGTGTGTGTTACAGCTCTTACTAATATAGATGATATAAAAAACCGAATAACAGCAGCTTGCCAAAATGTTACACCAGAAATGATTCAAATAGCATGCACAAGAAACTTACTTAGACGATTTGATTACTGCATTATTGAAGGTTGAAATCAATTTGAACATCAAATGTAATAGTTGTAAAATTGTTATTGATTTTCAATTGTTTTATATTTATAGTCTTTCTTTGTTTTCCAAATAAAAAAAGTCCTTCATAATTATCGTTTCTTTAGTAACAAAAACACTGACAAATAGATATTGCTGAATTGGCATTAGACAGACCTTTACAGCAGTCCAAAAATATACAGTGTGTCTCATTAAATATTTTGAAGTCTATATCACGTGATGTGAGGTTAAAATGGGCAAAAATACCCATTTTTTATAATTACGAAATTTCAATATCGTACTTCAGATAGTTTTAGAAATGTATACTATTCAAAAGCTCGTGGAATACCCTGTATATGGTAAGGATTCTAAATTATAAGGAACATTATTGCTACAATTACATTTTACTTAAACTATAGCAAATTCTAGGAATACATTTAGAATTTAATTCAAGAAGCCAAGTCTGTTCGACGTAACTATAAATATTTAAGGCTAGATAAAAAATTAAAAAACATCTGTCAGTAAATTTTACTTAGGATTTTCATACAACATATTAACTTCTGACGTATGGCTTATTTCGATATTTAATGTTTAATCAAACTAGCATTATCTGATTATAAATTGTACATGAATTTATATTGTAAATAATATTTTAGAGATAAATTTAATATTAAGAAAGGCTAAATTTAGTAATTTATTATGCTCATAACGCTAATACAATAAAAATGACTTTATGATAATAATTTTACAGAAAATAGTGAAAATTACAGCAGAAATCATATATCTATGAAATTTAAGAATTCTCACTTCATTCCATGGAGATATATATAAATATACCGTTTTTTATGTAATATTCTCACATAAGTTTTAAAAAAAACTGTGTTATCAAACAGAAAAATGCATTTAATTTTTCATTGATTCACTTGAACTTATTATTTTTTACTTTCTTTGTTTTATTGCTATTTGAAACTGTTTAAAGTCTTGAAAGACAAGAATGTAGTAAAATATTACTTGTTCAGAACAAATATTTTTAAATGGTATGTAAAACGTGTCATTTACAACAAAATGTTCTAATTAAATATTTTTTAACATCATTAGTTTACATAAAAATTCACTTTAGTTTGCAGATGATTCGGATCGTTTAATCGTTTTAAGTATATCGTTTGGTAAAGTAGTTTCAATAATTCAGTGAAAAGTGGCATTTTATTCAATTCAAGAATATCACGACATGTTTATTAATCTAATCCGCGATGTTTAACGTCAGTGTCCCAAAGATTGTTGAAAAATGTAATGTATTACCTAAAAAGCTCGTTCGGATGGGTAATAATTGACAAGAGTACATTTTTCACTCTTCTACATCCCCTCTAATCGACCATTCTAAATATCTAGATGTACTAAAATAAAAACTTATATTCAAAACGTTTAAAAAATAATTGTTTATACTTGACTGAGTTATCGGTGTTGCCGACTTTAGTTGATTTTCGGCAAATAATATTTGGATAGATCTAAAATACTTACTAATATTTATTTCTTTAAAAACGACTTTGAAAAAAAGATTGTGGGTCATTTTTATTGTTATTGTTATTATACCTCATCCATAAATATATGCATTTTTTTTTGCGGACACCATATTGTCTAATATGTAACCTTTTGCAGGTAGTCTTTTGAAAAAAGTGTAATAAAATAGAAGTGAGGTAGAAATATTTGTACTTTATTTTAGGTGATGTGACACTTGCTGCAATATGCGATGTTGTCAATGCATTAAATAAGTAAAGATTTTTGTTATGAATTTGAGACGTTGCCAATTCTTTTAATATATTAGAAATAAAAAGAAAAGTTGTGAAATAATAAATTTTCTGTTTAAAATTCATTCATTCAACAAATATATTCGCCTGATCACCATGTAATCTAGAAGTTCTCAGCTTTCTATTGGTTAAGCGATAACCATAACCATTGTGAGAATTTGTGACGGATACGTACTTAAATTTAATTTATGCATTTCTAAAATTGTGTTTGCGGTATATCAAAATGTAGCGTTAATGCTTGGTGCGATCCTGCATTATATGTCGATATTTGAAAGCCACGTACACAATGCGTGGATTTCTTTACTTCAAACGCCTCTCTTATTTGATTTTAATATAAATAAAATGTATATAAAGGCACGTTACTTCATTAACATTTCAGTATTGGCATGTTTTTTACATGTTTACTACCAAAAGCTGGCTGTGATTTATATGGATAGTATATTTAATCGAATTAATTTGGTCTGTGATAGTATGCCAGTTTATTAAACAAATGAATGTTACTGTATTTGGAAACAATAAAGCAATTCAATCTCTTAATTTAATTATACAATTACGTTGTATTGATTTTATCTACCAGCCCAATACAATCTAATCAATCCTTAATAAATTAATTCCGTTCAGCTTAATAATTAGTTCTAATTACGAATTATCCTGCAAATAAATGCCTGGATATACGTACACTCTAATTATTACAGTCTAGCAAACAGGAGAAAGCAAAAAATAATAATCCGATATTTTTTTCAATAACGAACAGCAATAAAAATATTGAAATGGAAAATTTGAAAGAAACTGTTTCACGGCAAATCAATTATAGAAAAACTCGGTGTTGCAAAACGGCATAGTCAGGGATTTTAAGATAAAATTTTCTCGAGAAAAACTACTACTACATTATAATTTCTTAAATAAAATTCAATTAAACAGTAGCCTCACCAAGCCATAACAGGTGAAGGAGCAAACTTTTATCTGTGTATTAAAAATGTTTAAATAAATATTGAAATAGAATTTTTCAGTATTAAATCAACAAATATGATAAGGGTTCAAAATTATAAAACTAATTATTACTGCAATTGAGTTTTATATAAATTGTATCAAATATTTTTCAAAAAACCAAGGTACCCTAAGTTCATGAGTTCCAATATATAAAACTAAAAGTCATTTGTTTGTAAATTCTAGTTAATACGTTTATAAGACATGTTAATTTTTAAGAATGATCTAAATTTAATTAATTTAGAATCGTAGATATTGAGTCAAGCATTATATGAGTGTATTAATTAAAAATTGGACATTAGTTTTACTGCAATTAAGGTTTTTGAAGCAAAATATTAAAATAAGATAAATTGATTTATTTATATAATCAGAATATTGATTAAATTATAATTTATGGCGAACAAATCATAAATCATTATTTTTAGAAGGTTATTATTTCGAAAAATATAAAAGAGTTATTAGAATTTTGACTTTCTCTCCTCCGTTTTAAACAACATACAGTCTACATTATTAAGTTGTAAAAGGTCATAACTTACTTGATTAATTGGACTCTCTCTTTCATTCCACTTGAGTCATAAATTTAAGCTTTAAGTTGATTTTACCTTTGAAAACTTAAAAAAAAGACAGAATTTTAATACACTCTCCTCCATTTTAGAACTTTTAAAGTTCACATCAAAAATTTGTTAATATTTCAGGGATTTCTTAAATTTTTTCAAAAATAAAAGTTATTAATTCTTTTCTATCTGTGCAACATAACCACAAAAATGTTTAAAACACTTTTGTGTTTGCTTCTGAATTTTGTTTTGGTGAAATGATTTTTTGACAGTTTCTTCTGGACAACAACAAATTTAGATTTTCCAGAGAAAATGAACCTTTCTGTCCAGTATTAGACGACAACAGAACGTGTAGTAAGTGAATCGTTCATTTCTTACATTTTTTTACTTGATATCTGTTTACAAATATTTTAAAAAATCCGAATAGACAATTAAATTTAAATTTACGTAACACTTAAAGGATAGTTTACTGAACTCAAAAACCTTTTAGATATAGTTTAGTGACAATTATGTCAACTTTAAATGCGGGAAATTTAAATATAAAATTGTGTTTGTAATTGGATATTATTCTTTTTCTAAAATGTTATATCCTGAACCATACTCTGAGTTTTATTTATTTATTTGTGTATTTATATTTTTTTTTTATTGATTTAAAATTTATATATTTCTGTTTACTTAAAATTCAGGGCTTTCAGTTAATAAATTTTAATAACTAAATTTGAATTAATCTTTTTCCATTCTATTATAAATTGGCTCCACCCAACATTGGGATTTTCAACACCTCGATTATTAATTTTATTTTAATGCATTTCATAAGGAAAAAGCAACTTATTTTTATAAGAAATCAATGTGCTTTACAAAATCGAAAGAAACATATGTCAAACTACTTTCTGTCTAGGAAAATTGTCAGATACCGAAACGGTAGACTAGAATACATATTAAAACGCTTTGGAAGACTGTGGAAATTCATGATAAGTATTATTTATTTTCCCATATTTACAAATGGAATTGTTTTTTTGTAAATTTTCATGAGAAAAATTTCCAATTATATTGAGTACCACTAGAATGGAATAAACGACAAATATTCATCCTTCTTAACTCATTCGGACTTCAGAATATTTTATAATTTTCAGCAATGAAGTTTTAATATGATAAAACGTCATGTAGTTGCCATCGAAGTTTTCTATAAATTAAATACTTGAGTGGCCCAGACTAAAACTTTGAAGGAAACAATAAAAAAAGAAGTTAATTTCTTGAAATGTACTTTCAGCATAAGACTAAACCAATCAAGAATTTATTGACAGAGCAAACATCGTCCACGTTACAGATTTAAATTTCCATTTGGAACGACATTTTCATTGCAAAAATCTTGAAAAACTTTGTGAATTTACTTAATTGAATCTACTTACAATTATATTTCGATCTGAAGGAAAGAAAAATATGGTGCTTACTTTTATACTGCTTTTGTTGGGTTGTGAACTCGGTTACCTTTCCAAAAACCTTTAACATTTTTCTATGTGGAAAAAGAAGAATATTGCTTAATGAAGATTGGTTGTCAGGTTGATGACATTTATTTACGTTTTTTAAAAAGATCTGTCAAACTTCTTTCTGTCTTGGAAAATGGTATTATCACATGCCAAAACCTAGGTAGATTTAAATATATATCTGTATCTGTAGCGTGGAGAGGGTGGGAGCCCCCCAGCACTTAAACCATAATAGGCCCATTGTGCATCCTCCTCTTATTTGAGACTTCCTCTAGTTCATCAACCAACCTACTGATTTTATGTAGATGATAACGGTGCCTAGAGGTGTCTCCTTTATGTGGGACAGTGTTAGCCAGTACTCGTTGAACACAGAGTATCTTATCGGTGAGAGTGCTGGCCAATCGCAGAGGATGTGTTCTATTGTTTCATCTTCATGTTGGCACCCTCTACATAGGGGCGTGTCGGATAGCCTCATTCTATGGAGGTGCTTCCGAAGATGGCAATGGCCAGTCAGAATGCCAAAGATTTCTTGGCTGTACGGTTGTTTGGATACAATATAAGTAACCCGGCTAGATTACAGCTTCTTGTTTCGTCCCATCTATCCTTAAACATGTCTAGGGAACATTCTGTTATTAGGTTTGTTACGGCTGATGCTGTCAGGTCAATGAGGGGGCCAGGGTCCAGAATCTCCTGGGAGGCCCCTCTCCTGGCCATGCGGTTACCTTTCGATTTATCATGGCTCTTGATGCAGCTAACTGTTACCACGTTGTTGTTGCATGATGTGGTCAAAGCTTGATTAGATTCTAGCACTAGCCCGAAGTAATATGTGGTCTATCTAGAATTAGTAGTGATTGTCTGCTATCCGTTAGGATGTGCCCATTTTTCTCAGTGACATTCTTCCTTGTGATTTCTTGAACAGCTATGAGTATACCAGTGGGCTCTGTCCGAATTACACTGGCTTTTTTACCGATAGCCCACTTTATGTTCAAGTTTAGAGATTTGGAATATATTGCACATCCTGAGCCTCTCTCTGTTTTGGAACCGTCACTATAAATGCGAATGGCATCCGTAGGGTGCGATTCTTGTTACTACCTTGTAGGGTCTATCAAAGACATATTTCGGTCCGATCGAGTCCATGTTCGCTTGTAGTAGCGGAATCGTACACGAGGATTCCTGCCACTCACGATTTCTCAATCTGCGGGCACCTTCATCATGTTCCAAGCAAACAAACAGTACGGAGTCGTGAATACATATTAAAACGCTTTGGAAGACTGTGGAAATTCAAGATAGTATTATATATCTTTCCATATAAATAACTTTAACTTTAACTACACGAAAGGTGGAATTAATGACCCATCCTCCATACAGCCCTAATCTAAGTCCAAGCTACTTTCATACATTTCTAAAAATAAAAAATTCTAGTCGAGAAGACACATTTGAAGTTTTTAAATATGTCGTGATGAGCGTGCCATCTTCAGATTGGAAAACAGTTTATGATAACTGGTTTATTTGTATGAAAAAGTACATAGATTATTTTGAATATTTTGAAAGCAATAAAGCCACTTTTTGAATTCTAAAGGGTTTTGTTTAGGTTTATTCCATCTAACCCTCGTTTTATATTATTTATTTTTACTATTCTCCTTACAATATAGTTTTCTCTGTTTTGTTTTTTTTTCGTCTAGTTATATGATAATACCGTACCTATTATTAATTTGATTTTAATGATTTTAATTATAAAAGTACCTAATCCCTTATCCATGATACGTTATCCTTTGCAGCTAAATTTGTTCTACCACTTCTAAATTCGAATTCCTAAATCTATTGTAATGGCAAGCAAAATAAAATGATCCCGCTTGTATTGCAGACATCTACTGGGATATTTATTTTCTATTGCAAAGTGTATAAATTATCTATCTATGCGGACAGAAAATATTAATTCAATTTTAAGATTGTTCCAAAAAAAAAATTATTAGAAAGGAATGGAATTTATAACGTACATAATTTGGTTAAATTTAAAATATGTTTCTCACTATTAAATCAATAAATGTGACAAAGATTCTAAATTATAAAACAAATTGTTGTGACAGTTAGTTCAATTATAACAAATTTAAGAATAAATTTAGATTTTTTAAAAAGCTTAGTGTGTATGAAGTGACATAAAGTTCATTAGTCCTGGTTTAAAAAATTTAAATAATTTTGTTTATAATTCTTAATTAGGAAGTTCATTTAACGTATTAGCTTTTGGCATATTGGGTACTTCCAGTGTTTACATAAACTTAAAATTTAAATTTAAAATCTAGCATCATACGAGGTTATTAATTTCAAATGAATTTTTATTGTAAATAATATTTTTAAAACAAATTTAATATTTAGAAAGATTAAACTAATTAACTTATATAATCATATTACTAATTTAATGATTTAACAATATAATTAAGTTTAATAAACGTCAACTCATAAATTATGGTTTTTAGGAGTTAATGGTTTCGAAAAATTATAAAAGAAATGTGAAAATTTTGACTATATATATATATCTATTTTATTTAAGATATTATACATACAGTCCACGTTAAATTTAAAAAAAATAAGGTTGCTCTATTCATTTAGTGAAATTTGAATTGAATTAGTATAAAGCATTCTTTCATAATAAATATCGTACAGCTCACATTAGTTAATATTTAAATACCGAGATTAATATATTAATTTGATAAATTTGTTATTATTGTATATAACATAACCCCAGTTTTTGTGAAGATGTGAAAGTGTTTAGAAACCTCTGTGCTTACTTATAAGCTTTGGTTGGGTGATGTATTCCTTCGGTGGTTATATAGATTAACAACAAATGTAGACTATTCTAAGAAGAAAAAAAATTTCATCGTTTAGTAACATTTCAACTTAACACTAAAACTAAGCACGCCAAATTAAAAAAAAATCTGTACATGATTCAATATTAAAATAGACAATTGGATTTAAATATAAGATATATAACAATTTCTTTATTGAACTGATGAGACATTTAGTGACAGTTTGGTGAAGGATTCAATCAAGATAATTTAAAATTTAGATTGGTTGGCTTTTGTAAGTTTTTTGATTTGTAATTAGAAATAACTATTTGTGCAGAGAAAAATGTGAGATCTTCATGTGCATTGATGGTGTTTTGTCCTGCTAAATACGGATGGAAAAGCCACGGTAAAGCGCCATTGTCTGGTATCTGGGCCAAGAAGAAGGGTCTTTTTCTAATCAGCTTCCGGTCCATTACCTTTTCATAATATCAAGAATTTTTCGATCAAACGGCGTTCTCGTGTTCCACGCGGTATTATTACTACACTTTATAAGCGTCAGACAAGACAACAAATGATAATTATTTATATTTCATGCCACTAAAAAAGTTATTTATGTCACTTCCAAATTTTAAATCTCCCGCTGTCGTTTCAGTTCGAATATCAAAGAGGGCGCCGTAGGACAATTTGCCGTCGTCGATTTGCCGTAGGCGCAACTCGCCGTCAGTCGGCTGGTCGTCGCCGATTTGCCGACAAGATGTAAATTTTATAATATTTAATATTATCAATTGTCACTAAAATTTGGGTATAAAAAATAATATTTCTTTATTATTATATAATTCAAGTTAGACAAAAAACTTAAAAAATACGATATCAGATTAGGCTAGGTTAGGTTAAGTTGGGTCAAGTTAGGTTAGGTCGGATTAGGTTAGGTTAAGTCAGGTCAGATTTGGTTAGGTTAGGTTAGGATAGGTTAATTTAAATTTTTGCTCTTTACAAAAATTGATGTTCTATATTGAATGAAACTAAATCCAATCACTATTTTTTCTCTTTCATCTTATTAACTAATTATTTCTGAATAATAATTATGATTTCATTTTTTTCATAACATTGAAAATAGTTTTTCTAGAGTGAGTTCGTCAGAAGAAGAATTTTAAGTTGGAAAAATTACACCTTGATCGTTTTATAGGCATATGTAATTAATATACAGAATGAAACTCAAAATCGTTATCACAAAAATTATTTAATTCCCAAATTTCGACAACTAGTTTCGACTATACAGTCATCATCAAGTCTATATAGGATCTTAATTAATTAAATATTTACACTTAATAATAATTTTATAAATTAAAAGTTAAAAAAATAATGTGGAAGATAAATTAAATGTTGAACATTAGGATTGTAACTGATATAAACTGTTCCCTTTGTTTGTCTCAATTTTCTTATGATATTTCTCCTTGTTTTCTTCCATATTTTTTGTTTTGAGGTACCTGAGATAGTTTCCCTTGAACCTCTTTTCTCTGTACATGGAGTCTAAATCAGAGAAGTTCACAAAAAAAGTACCAAAGAGGAATCTCTGGAAATTATTTTAAGGTTTATAACTCGACAACCAGAGGACGTAACTGCTGCAGTATTTATTTTTTTGAAATCTTAATGAAATAATTTTTAATTGACATTTTTTTCTCTTGTCCTGGATGGAACATTTGAGCTGGCATTTAAAAACCATTTTATTATAATTTTACTTTTCAAGTTAAACAGCTTAGTTTTTTGTTTGTTAATTTAATTAGTAGAACGTCAACCATCGTATTAGAGCTATAAAAGTGGCACTCACTTTATTAGTTGTTGCTTTTTAGCCATTTTCTCTTTGTAAGTATCTAACGCAGTGGAGAAATTAAACAACATTTTCAAGTAGAAGTCGAGCTTTTTACCGACAGAACGAACAACTTAGCAATATTTTCTGGATGACAAAACATGAATGTTACATTTGATTTGCATAAAAATAAACGAGGGTATATAGTGCAATCATTATTTACTTTCCTTTATTGTTTTTTTGATTATATTTCCGAAAAACTATTTAGTGCAGTAGTTACCCGACCTGAAAATAATTTCCAGAGATTTGTTTTTGGCCTTTTTATTGTACACTTTTTTTAATTTTTATAAATTAATTGTTTTTACTCGTACTTTGTGGAATTTTGCCATAATAAATATAAAAAGATGAAATATACTGATTTTGATTTTTCGTAATATTTCAAAGCTATTTTTAAATATCTGCCTCTGACCAGGTTTCAACCGATCATTATCAAACAATATGTACATTAATATTCTTCTTTTCCTAAAAAAATTGGTTATTATATAAGTATTTAGGCCGAAAGGTAATCTAAAATAATTATAAATTCATCGTTTCAGTTACCCTTGGTTAGAAAGGTACGCCGATGGGTAAACTATTAACGAATTTTAGAAGAGGTTATCAATATCATTTTGAACTTTGTATCATTATTATTAAGCGTTCATCTTATAAACATCGAAAATTGTATTTATCACGTTATTAATGTTATATTAATGTTAATCATATTTACGCCGTTGATTTTATTTTTAGATTCTGGATATCAGTTACAATTCTAATGTTAAACAATTAATTTATCTTTTTGTCACATAAATTATTTAACGTTTAATTTATAAAAGTATTATTAAGTGTAAATTTTTAATTAATTAAGATCCTATCTAGACCTGATAATGAATTTAGTTCAAACTAGTTGTCAAAATTTGAGAATTAAATAATTTTTATGGTAACAATTTTGAGTTTCTTTTTGTATATTCACCAATACCACATTTGTTATTATGGATAATCTTTTTCAACATATATTAACATTCTATTCTGGTTTCCATAAAAAATTGGGGAATTTTCGTTGATTTTTTTATTTATAAGTTTGAAATAAGGGTTTTCTTCAAAATATCAATAAATTGTTTCATGTGGTGACAAAACATAAAAAATGTTTGTTTGTTTATTTTATGAATGGGAATTGTAAAGAATGACATTGATTGAAAAACATATTTCTTTTTGTCGGCTTTTCAATGTATTTTTCGGAAATCGAGATTTGGAAAAAAAAATAAATAAACGTGGATTTTATTTGTTTCCGCAGCGACCCAATAAATAACTTATTCTTTGGAATCGAATCGGAACACTCATCTCCTCGCGAGACTGATCTAAAACCTCAATCAATCAGCGGTAAAAGTTTCCGAACATTTCTTCACATGTTTTCCATAGATAAATCTCTAAGCGTCGACTCGCATATATCGAATCAACATTTCGGGCTTTTCACCGAACCGGATACAAAAGGATACAAATCGACCAAAAAATGGACGGATATTTCTGCTTGGTTCGCTATGAACTCCCTATCGTTGATTTAATGCGACCCTGGTGACGTTTAACAACACTCCAGGTTAGTACTGCACCTGCACAACTACGATAACACTGACTCCTTTTACAGTATAAGTTTTATAATAATCATATTTCATCCTCTACGAAATAAAATTTGGGTATGTTCTGTATGTAGATTTCGAAGCCGTATAGTTTTTGGGGCGTACAGAAGACGAATCTTAATAATGCCGCTGTTTAAAATTTACTAAGTTTTAACAAGTTAAGATTATATTTAACTCATATTAGTACACCCTGTACATACTCCAAAATAACTGTATGTATCCAATTTTGTCACGTCCGCAATTTTTACTTCAACCAATTTTCGCTAAAAAAATTGACCAATGAAAATTGCCCTTTGCGGACACAATTAACCAATGAGCAGGAATCAACTCCAACGTCACAGTTCACGGAACGCAGTATGAAAGAGTCACTAAGAAATCATTGAGATTAAGTTTAAATATTTAATCAGACAAATTTTTAATTTCTTACTTTAGAACCCTATAGTTCGTTAAAGAAGAGGGTATAGGACAAATTTTATACGAAGTGCTATAATTATTTTTAACCCCTCTATCATTCTCCCCAAGATTTGCGTACAAACTCTTGAGACACCCTGTATAATAAAAATTTGAAAACAGTTTTTATATTCTTTTGGCTAAAACAAAAAAAATGAATAGAAATTTCAAAAAATAAAAAAAAATTAATTACTATTATAGCCAATTAACCGGAGGTACCCGAATGAACTTAAGTTCATGAATTATTATTTTCTATATACTAAGATTTAAATGAGAACAATTTTGGTATAGAACTTTTATTAAAAGTGATAAAATAAAGAACAGAATTTTAAGGATTCTTACATGATATCATGGTCTAATCGAAATACAGATATTTAAATGCTCTAAAATATAATTAAACAATTTATTTCATATGTAAAAGTAAAAAATAATGAATTTTAATTTATTGAAATTTTTTGAATATTTATTTGAGGCAAATTATGCAATGCGATCCATATGTACGGAATAAATACATTTTTAACGTTATTATGAACTTTTGCAGAAAAACCTCAGAGCAAGAATGCCCTTTGAAATCCAAAAATATATAAATAGCGTCTTTTCATTTTTAAAAAGAGCTTTAACAGTAATTTTGACTTATTATAGCTGGAATTTTGACTCGAACCTACTTTGGTTACAAGTGTTTCAGACATTTTTCATATGGTTTAAATGGTATCATTGCAAGAAGTCAGAAATATGACAGTTAATTAGTTTGATTTTGCTATAGGGATTTATTGACACTTATTTTTTGTTAAACCGATAATTTATAAATTATTTCTCACAAGATTGCAACCCGTGAAGTTGAGAACATTTATTTACCACTACATCAAAGTTGTCTAAAAAATTTGATAATATTGACAATAATATTATTAAATTAATTGTTTTTACTTTTGCTTTGTGGAATTTTGCCATAATAAATATAAAAAAGATAAAATATACTGATTTTGATTTTTCGTAATATTTCAAAGCTATTTTTAAATATCTGCCTCTGACCAGGTTTCAACCGATCATTATCAAACAATATTTACATTAATATTCTTCTTTTCCTAAAAAATTTGGTAGTAGTAGTAAGTATTTAGGCCGAAAAGTAATCTAAAATAATTATAAATTCATTGTTTCAGTTACCCTTGGTTAGAAAGGTACGCCGATGGGTAACCTATTAACGAATTTTAGAAGAGGTTATCAATATCATTTTGAACTTTGTTACATATAACTATTAAGCGTTCATCTTATATACATCGAAAATTGTATTTATCACGTTATTAATGTTATCATGTTTACGCCGTTGATTTTATTTTTAGTTTCTGGATGTCTGATCTGGGTAAGATTTTTTATAATGTCTAAAAAATTGGAAAAACATTTTTTTGAAAATAATTTTAGAAAGCTGAAAGCCTCACCAGTGAGCAGAAAAAAGAAATTGAGGAAATATGTACTTTATTAGTAAACGGTAACTATACTTATTTACTTACCGCAACATTTTAAATCTACTAAAATAAGTAATATGCAACGGTATGTAGAAAGTGTTAGTGAGTCCGGGTACCGTTTCTAAAATTGAAGTTGAAAAATTCGCAACGTGAATTTTATTTATAAACAAAAATTCATACGTTCTTTTAAAAAAATGACTTTTATTTTTTAGCAGATAACGCACGCCCTAACGGAATCGTGATAGGTCCCCCAATACCTACCGTTAAAGGACCACGAGGTAGCGACGGTTGGCCCGGATATCCGGGAATGCCAGGTCTTCCAGGAGCGATGGGGCCACCTGGTGAAGATGGAATACCTGGACCCAATGGTAATAAAAATATTTTTTTAAAGAATTAAAGTCACACGCTCCAGTGAAGGACAATTTTATTATTGATGTTTTCCAGTAGTTTAATTCAAAACAATAAATTAATAATGCAGTAGCTAAAACACGTATGTAATTTTTTTTTATTTTTAGGACCACCAGGAACGTCTTTCTAGGATCTATAGAAAAAAAACTAATTAAAAGATATTATTAAATTGATCAAAACAAGAAAAAAGAGTTTTAAATAAACGACATTCTGAAAAATACGTTTTGTTTTTCCTCATATCCTTTTATTATAATATTTTATGAGATAATTATAGACATTTTTTTGACTCAGCTTTCGGAAAGTTGGTAATTCACGTAGACAAATGGAAAGAAAAAGTTGTGCTTTATACTGAGGACGTTAAAAAAATTAGATTTGATAAAAAAGTTTGGCATTATTGGCAATATTTGACGAGCTAATATTCAAATTTAATTTGTAAAAAAATTTTTTTTTTGAAGAGTAATAATATAAAAACATATATCACTAGTAAATATATTTTATTTCAAAAATAACGACATTACATTTTTGAAGAATATTTTAGTAGACTTCTTCACTGTTGGCAGGGTACTCCTGGAAGTAAAAGGTGATTTATTAAAATATAAAATATAAAAAAATATTAGAATTTGAAAAAGCGACTATTGTACCAGCAATTTTAAGTCATAATCTAAAAATGTAAGTTATATACCTTTTATTCCTTCTAATCCAGGTAAACCTGCTGGTCCGGGAATTCCTCTTATTCCAGGCATTCCTGGACGTCCTGGCATACCGTTAAATCCACGATCGCCTTTTATTCCTATCACGGGTCTGTGAGCTAAAAAATACATAAAATTTTAATAAAAATTCATTTTTAATTAATAAATCAAGTGTTTAAAAAACGATTTAAATTAGAAGTTATATGAAAAAAGAAATGATTTAAAATATTTATCCTCTTGTTTTTTCTATTATTATTTGGTGTCCTAAAAAAAGTAATTTTCGCTGCAAAATGTCTCAATACAACTACCTCTCATTTTAAAGAAATTAAAGTGATTATTTACCTTTTATTACAGCAGAACAAACACTTCTTATTTCTTCTTTCTCTTCATTTGTAAATCCATTAGCCCCCTTAAACAAAAAAATTTAAATAAATTTTAAACTTTGTATAATAAAGAAAACTTACGATAGCAAGAGCGACTATCAGGACAAACATAAAAATAATCGTCTTCATTCTGGTGTACGAGTACTGACCGAATTTTCACACTTTAATAACATTTGAACTAGTGTAATCAGCTCTATAATGATAACCTTATTGGTAACATCAAAATAATTCGAAGAAAACATGTTACCATTGGCGTTTTTATAATATACTAATAAAAAAATAAATTTGAGTAATATTTGCAATAAAAATATTGAAAAGTCGATTTTTTTTACATACATATTGCAATAGTTTTAGAAAAATGATAAAATTATTGAATCCATACAGAAATAGCCGTTCAACATTTTTTCTTAACGTGTAAGGCTGAATACAATATGTACAAGTGGCAATAAAGAATTTAATCTTATTTTAAAATAATATTAATATTTTAAAAATTAATGTCTTTTAAACATTTATAGTCACAATTTGAACAAACATTGTTTGGAAAATGTTTTTAGTTAAATTAGAAATAGTTGTGGTAGAGCAAGAAATCAACACTACTCATATTTAGTAACACATGTAAAAATAATTTTGTTTGGAAAATTCAGAATACTTTTATTTGAAACGTCGACTGAATCAATTCTGCGTTTAATTGTACAGACTAGAGATTGTATTTAATTTAAAGACTCCATAACGCAATTATTTGAATCAAGTATGAAGGCGAACCAAACATAAAATTGCAAATTTTATAATTGAAAATAAAATATTGATATTTGAGTTTTGTTAATTTCATTTAGACTACATCTCCAACCACTCAAAGTGACTGGGAGCCCGGCACGAGCAGAACCGTTTCGTATTTTATTTGAAAACCCGATGTAATACAAGAAAAAACATGGAAAGATAAATAATACTTATCTTGATTTTCCACAGTCTTCCAAATCGTTTTAATATATTTAAATCTACCTAGGTTTCGGTACCTGACAATATCATTCTCAAGACAGAAAGAAGTTTGACAGAAATAAATAAAATCCTAAAACTCTTTGGAAGACTTTGGAAATTCAAAATAAGTATTATTTACCTTTCCATATTCATTATGGATAAATTCCACGATATAAGAGTTGAAACAATTAATTTAAGAAACACAATTTTAAATAAATTATATTCTGAAAAATACGTTCTGTTTTTCCTCATATCTTTTTATTATAATATTTTATATAAAATTATAAACATTTTTTTGCTCTTCTTTCGGAAAGTTGATTCTTCACGTACACAAATGGAACCAAAATGTATTCTTAATATTACTACCAGAATTAAAAAAAAAGTTTAACATTATAGGCAATATTTAACGAGCTAATATTAAAAGTTAAATTACAAATAACCTATTTTTATAATAGTAAAAATTTAAAAATGCATAGTACTAAAATAATGTCCTTTATTTAAAAATTCTGGTATTACATTTTTGTAGAATATTTTTGTAAACTTCACTTGTGGCAGCTCTCCCCTGGAAATAAAAAGTGGAGTATTAAAATATGATAATATTATTTGAATTTGAATAAGTAACTATTATCTAGAATTTCAAGTCATAATCTAAAAATGCTATTTATATACCTTTCATTCCTGGTAATCCAGGTATTCCTGGTGGCCCGGATGGTCCCGCTAGTCCAGGCATTCCCGGTGGTCCTGGAATACCAGGATATCCAGAATCGCCTTTTAATACTATGAGGGGTATATTTGGTGGAGGTTGAGGAGCTACGAAAATATATAAAATTAAAAAAAATCAATTTATTACTAATAATTCAAGTATGTAAAAAAATTGGGGAAGTTAGACTTTTATTTTGGTTGTTTAAGACCGAAATAATACTTGTACGTAGTGTATATGATGAAAAAATAGATTTAAAATGAGATACCTTCTATTATTTTAAACAAATTAAAGTGATTATTTACCCGCTAGTAACTCAGAACAAATAGTTTTTATTTCTTCTTTTTCTTCATCTGTATATCCATTAGCCCCCTAAACAAAAAAATTCAAATATATTTTAAAATTACACATAATTTTGAAAAAACTTACGATAGCAAGAGCGGCTATCAGTACAAACATGAAAATAATCGTCTTCATTTTATTTTACTAGTACTGAGCGATCTTCAACAGTTTATATAAGATTATAATTTGTGTTAAACAGGTCTTTATAGATAACCTTATTGGTATTATCCAAAAAGTTCAAAAACATATTACCATTGGCGTTTTCATAAGACGTTAAATAATAAAAAAATAAATTTGAATAATCTTTACAATAGAATTATTGAAAAAAAGTCCATTTTCTTTACATATCTTGTAACAGTTGTAAGGTGTTAATAGAACGAAATGTGTATTTCATGAAATGATATGTCAGAGTGGTGAATTCACATAAACCTAATGCGATAATATAAAAATGTTAACTATATTTTGAAGAAAAGATCACTAACAGACATCATGGCATATTTAAAACAGCAAATAATAATTTAGGCTGCAAAATGTATTAAAATATAGTATCCATAAAGAAATGACATGAAACTTTCAATGTAAGATAAAAGCTTTAGCTCATATCTATTATTAAAATAAACTGAATGTATAAATTAAAACGTACGAGGATGAATTGAAATCTCAAGATCATAATTCATGTAATTTCATAAAGTAACTTTAATAATAATAATGTTAGAATTCAAATTGAAGAAAAGTGTATAGTCAAAGATGTTGTTTGAAACTAATACTATAATATTAATATATAGGATTAAATTAACTTAATGCAAGACTTTTTGAAAAAAAATCATTAAGAAACTCAATTTTAAACCAAAATTTTAAATAAAAATTTTAAATAAAATAAAAGTAAAATTCGGTGAAAATAAAAAGTTCAAATTATACAAAGATAGTAAAGTAAAAATTTTGTGGATCCATAAACATTTAATTTTCTATGGATATTCCAGACCTGTCCTGTATACGATTTTTCATTACAAATTAGAGATCCAGTTAAATTTGACATCCTTTGTTAATAAAAGGAACCAGGAATCCATTTGAAGAGACTCCGATTTTGGGGGTTGTAGTGAAAATATAAAAAATTTTGTTCCAAAAAACTGTCAAATTTCAGTGTTGCCACCCTAAAATTGACAAGTAATAGTCTAGCGATGACTCATAGAATAACAAAAATCAAAAGATTTAAAAAGTGCAAAAAAAATGAAAAAAGAGTTTACCTCAAGTGTTCCTGAATGATTCAATTCCTGATGAAATCTTGTTGGTGAAAATAGACACAGCTAATGTTTAAGTGGAATAGTAGATTCTGTAACAAGATTAGAATGAAAAAAAAAATCGATACTAGTTCCGAATGCGAGTGCTACCGAGCGTGATGAACGACGAGTATCGAATTTTGTTATTCTAACCGAGTCACAGACTGTGTTTTCTCCACGACCAAAAATTCACTAGATTTTTCACTCGTTTTAAATTAAAATTTGTTATTACGGCGTCGTCATTTACATCTGACATTGACAGTTTTGACATCCATGGCTGTCTATATTGTTTAGAACAATTACGGAAAGTAATTCCATCACTTGTTATGGAATGAAAATGCATGCAAAACACATAAGAGGCAAGTGTTACGGAATGAATATTGTCTCTCAATAGTGAGAAATTTTCTCCACGACCATTAGTGGAATGTGCTAATTCCTAAATCATTTTTAATAATAAAATACAAATATTCTTACTCTTCAGAGAGAACATTCATTGCCTCTTATGTGTTTTGCATGTATTTTCATTTTATAACAAGTGATGCAATAACTTTCCGAAATTGTTCTAAACAATATCAACAGCCATGGATGTCAAAACTGTCAATGTCAGATGTAAATGACGGCGCACTAATAACAAATTTTAATTTGAATAAAATGAATGAAAAATCGAATAAATTTTTGGTCGTGGAGAAAACACAGTCTGTTACTTGGTTAGAATAACAAAATTCAATACGAGTGGAACGTTCCGAACGCGAGCGCTATCGTATCGATTTTTTTTCATTCTAACCTTATTACAGAATGTATATAATAATTTTGATATTAGTTTTTATATTATTGTAAACATAGTTTTGTGCTTTTTATGATTTTTTTTAACTAGAAGTATTGAAAAAAGGCAGTAGAGGGAAAATATTTCCAAAAGTCTCCCACCATTTTTGAAATTGCCCTTAATTATGTATTGTTAAAATCTGAATACACATGATCTATTTCATCTTTGGAATAATGAACTTTTTAGTTAAAAGTAAACTTTGCTAAATGTAACGTATGTATTTAATATCTTCATATAAATATTATATAGACTATTCAAAACGTAATAATGATTTGCTGACAAAATTAATAAAAAATACCGCAATGTATAATTGTTTTTAATTGTGCGATGTATTTAGTTTCTGAAAATTCGATTTCTTTTCGTCATTTTTTTAAATACTAATGTAGTAATATTATCGCAGCTTAATTTTGTTTATAAAAAATACATTTGAAGATGTTCTGACCTAAACAAAAAACGATAACGGACTCCTGGTAGGTCCTCCATCACCTCCCATTAAAGGACCACAAGGTGATGACAGTCTGCCGGGTTATCCAGGACTTCCTGGTCTTCCAGCACTTAATGGGGCGCCTGATAGAATTGGATTACGTGGTACAAAAGATACAGGACAAATTTATTATTACTGGATTGATATTTTAATTTAAAATAATATTTTATAATTAGCTAAAATTAATATATTAATATTATTTTTATTTTTAGGACAACTAAGGGAGTGAATCTAATGATAAAATAATCATATTTTTTATCAAAATGGGAAAAAACAGTTTTAAATAAATGAAATACTGATAATTACTCTTTATTCGTATACCGCATATTTTGATATTTTACGTAATAATTATAAACATGTATTTGCCCAACTTTCGAAAACGTAAAACTTCACACATACAAGTGAAATGAGAAATTTGTACTTATTATACTAAAATTAATTTTAATTATTACTCGGTGTTCAAAAAAAAATTTGGGCATAATTTTTGGTAAGCTGATAATAAAAAGATATAACGCTTAAGAAGTATACTAAGTAGGTATATTTAGAAATTATGGTACTATATTTTTCTAGAATATTTTTATATACCTTCCTTTTCACAGCTCTCATATAGAAAATAAAGAGCGTGGCTAATTTTGCTATAATAAAAATATTTTAATTTAAAATTTAAAAAACGGTTTAAATTTAAAGTTCGGGGAAATTAAACATATTTATTTTCGTTGTTTAAAACCAAAATAATAGTTATTAGTGATGTCCATATGTAAAAAAAGATTTTTATTAAAAATTATAATATTGGTTTGTCTTAATCATTACGTACGAATGTAAGATTGCCGAAAATTACAAGGGATTCAATTATGAATTTTTTAACTTACAATCGTTTAAGTACCTGTAGCTCTTGAATTAATCACTTTAGACCCAAGTGTGCTAGTTTGTTGGAATTGTTTTATCGGGAGGAATACAGAAAGGCACAAATATATAGGTTGTCCCATTAATAATTTTGAATGCGACGTCACGTGACCAAAAACAAATACCTCATTGGGTAACACAATAACAAGAAAAGATGCAACATTTGCTCTAATTTACACCCCCAAAATTATAATTCTCTACTACTGCCCAATTCTGATATATTACTTGTCTTAATCGTCGTGGGACACCCTGTATATATAAAGAATAGAATTTTAAGGATTCTTACATGATATCATGGTCTAATCGAAATAAAGAGATTTAAATGCTCTAAAATATAATTAAACAATTTATTTCATATGTAAAAGTAAAAAATAATCAATTTTAATTTATTGAAATTTTTTGAATATTAATTTGAGGCAAATTATACAATGCGGTCCATATGTATGGAATAAATTCATTTTTAACGTTATTGTGAAGTTTTCAAGAAAAACCTCAGAGTAAGAGTGCCCTTTGAAATCCAAAAAGATATAAATAGCGTCTTTTCATTTTTAAAAAGAGCTTTAACAGTAATTTTGAGTTATTATAGCTGGAATTATCACTCGAACCTACTTTGGTTACAATTGTTTCAGACATTCTTCATATGGTTAAATGGTATCATTGCAAGCCACAAGAAGTCAGAAATATGACAGTTAATTAGTCTGATTTTGCTATAGGGATTCATTGACACTTATTTTTTGTTAAACCGATAATTTAGAAATTATTTCTCACAAGATTTATTTACCACTACAACAAAGTTGTCTAAAAAATTTGATAATATTCATAATAATTAAGATAATATTATTATTAAATTAACTGTTTTTTCTCTTACTTTGTGGAATTTTGCCATAATAAATATAAAAAAGATAAAATATACTGATTTTGATTTTTCGCAATATTTCAAAGCTATTTTTAAATATCTGCCTCTGACCAGGATTCAACCGATCATTATCAAACAATATATACATTAATATTCTTCTTTTTCTAAAAAATGTGGTTATTATATAAGTATTTAGGCCGAAAGGTAATCTAAAATAATTATAAATTCATCGTTTCAGTTACCCTTGGTTAGAAAGGTACGCCGATGGGTAAACTATTAACGAATTTTAAAAGAGGTTATCAATATCATTTTGAACTTTGTAACATGTAACTATTAAGCGTTCATCTTATAAACATCGAAAATTGTATTTATCACGTTATTAATGTTATCATGTTTACGCCGTTGATTTTATTTTTAGTTTCTGGGTGTCTGATCTGGGTAAGATTTTTTATAATGTCTAAAAAATTGGAAAAACATTTTTTTGAAAATAATTTTAGAAAGCTGAAAGCTTCACCAGTGAGCAGAAAAAAGAAATTGAGGAAATATGTACTTTATTAGTAAACGGTAACTGTACTTATTTATTTACCGCAAAATTTTAAATCTACTAAAATAAGTAATAAGCAACGGTATGTAGAAAGTGTTAGTGAGCCCGAGTTCCGTTTCTAAAATTGAAGTTGAAAAATTCGCAACGTGAAAATTCATACGTTCATTTAAAAAAACGACTTTTATTTTTTAGCCGATAACGGACTCCTGGTAGGTCCCCCATCACCTCCTCTTAAAGGACCACCAGGTGACAACGGTTTGCCCGGATATCCGGGAATTCCAGGTCTTCCAGGACCGATGGGGTTACCTGGTGAAGTTGGAATACCCGGACCCAAAGGTAATAAAAATATTTTTTTAAATAATTAAAGTCACACGCTCTAGTGAAGGACAATTTTATTATCGATATTTTCTAGTAGTTTAATTCAAAACAACAAATTAATAATGCAGTAGGTAAAACTCGTATGTAATTTCTTTTTTATTTTTAGGACAACCAGGAATGTCTTTCTATGAACTATAGAATTAAAACTAATTAAAAAATATTATTTAATTGATCAAAACAAGAAAAAAGAGATTTAAATAAACGACATTCTGAAAATTACGTTTTGTATTATTTTAATATTTTATGTGATAATTATATTTTTTTACTCAGCTTTCGGAAAGTTGGTAATTCACGTAGACAAATGCAATGAAAACGTTGTGCTTTATACCGAGGACAAAAAAAAATAAGTTTGAAAAAAAAAGTTTGGCATTATTGGCAATATTTGGCGAGCTTCAAATTTAATTTGTAAAAAATCTACTTTTATAATAGTAATAATATAAAAACATATATCTCTAATAAATATCTTTTAGTTGAAAAATTACATTTTTGAAGAATATTTTAGGTGACTTCACGTTGGCAGGGTTTTCCTGAAAATAAAAGGTGATTTATTATAAAAAATTATAAAAAATATTAGAATTTGAAAAAGCGACTATTGTACCAGGAATTTTAAGTCATAATCTAAAAATGTCAGTTATGTACCTTTCATTCCTGGTAATCCAGGTAAACCTGGTGGCCCGGGTATTCCTCTTATTCCAGGCAATCCTGGAAGTCCGTCAATACCAGGATATCCACGATCACCTTTTAATCCTATCGGGGGTAGACTTGGTATGGGTCGGTCGGCTAAAAAATACATAAAATTTTAATAAAATTTAATCTTTAATTAATAAATCAAGTGTTTATAAAACGGTTTAAATTAGAAGTTATATGAAAAAAGAAACGATTTAAAATATTTATACTCTTGCTTTTTCTATTATTATTTGGTGTCTTAAAAAAAGTAATTATCGCTGCAAAATGTCTCATTACAACCACATCTCATTTTAAAGAAATTAAAATGATTATTTACCTGCTATTACAGCAGAACAAACACTTCTTATTTCTTCTTTCTCTTCATCTGTAAATCCATTAGCACCCTTAAACAAAAAAATTTAAATACATTTTAAAATTACATAACTTTGTATAATAAAGAAAACTTACTATAGCAAGAGCGGCTATCAGTACAAACATGAAAATAATCGTCTTCATTTTATTTTACTAGAACCAAGCGATCTTCAACAGTTTATATAAGCTTTTAATTTATGTTAAACAGGTCTCTCTTGATAACCTTATTGGTATTATTCAAAAAATTCAAAATCGTATTACCATTGGCGTTATCAATTGGTAAAACCCCGTGATTCAAAAACATATCATCATAGGTGTTTTAATAATATTGTAAACAACGCTAAAGCGATATTTACATTAATAGAAGTATTAAAAATTCTATAAAGTTGATTTTGAAATGAGAAAATTTGTACTTTACTAAGATCGATGAAGAAACATATTTTTACTATTACTGCTAGAGTTTCTGAAAATCAGTATTATTGACAATTTTTGGTAAGATAATATTAAATTTGTAAAATGTGTTTTTATGACAATAAAAATATATCACTAAAAATATTATTTTATTTTGAAATTGCGATATTACATTTTTGTACAATATTTTTGTAAACTTCACTTGTGGCAGCCTTCACCTGTAAAACAAAAAGAGAGTCTAAATAAACCGTGGTAAAAATATTCAAAATTAAAATAGTAACTATAATATCACAATTATTAAGTTGTTTAAAAATACTAATTATATACCTTTCAGTCCTGGTAATCCAGGTAAACCTGGTAGCCCAGACGGTCCCGGTGGTCCAGGGATTCCCGGCGGTCCCGGAATACCAGGATATCCAGGATCGCCTTTTATGGGTGGGTGAGCTAAAAAAATATATAAAATTTTTAAAATATTCAATGTATATCTAATAATTCAAGTATTTAAAAAACGGTTTAAATTTGAAGTTCGGGGAAGTTAAACATATTTATTTTCGTTGTTTAAAATCAAAATAATATTTATTAGTGATGTCTATAAGTAGAAAAAAATTGATAATCTAGTTTTGTCTATTAGTGTCTGGTATTCTAAACAAAAACATAATTATCTTCGTAAAATGTACGTACAAATGTAGAAATTATGGTATTACATTTTTGTAAAATATTTTTATAAACTTTGTAATAGCACTCACATGGAAAATAAAATGGACTAAAAAAACTATAATAAAAAGATTTGAATATTATTGGAATTTTAAATTAAAATCGAAAAGTGTCAGTTATATACCATTTATTCCAGGAAATCCAGGTAAACTTGGGAAGCCGGGTATTCCAGGATCGCCTTTTATTCCTATTGTAGGTGGACCTGGTATGCCTATGTGAACTAAAAAAATAGATAAAATTCTAATGAAATATATTTAACTACTAAGAAGTTGAAAAATATTTCTATTTTCTATTTTTAAAAGCCAATTAACACTTGCTGTAAAATGTACCAATGAGGTACAACACAATACTTCCTTAGTTTAAAGAAATTGTAGTTATTATTTACCCGCTAATATACGAGAACAAATATTTTTAATTTCTTCATTCTCTGCATCTGTAAATCCATTAGCACCCTTAAATAAACATATTATAATACATTTTAAAATTACATAATTTCGACAAAACTTACGATAACAAGAGCGGGTATCAGTACAAACATAAAAATAATCGTCTTCATTTTATTTTACTAGCACTGAGCGATCTCCAACAGTTTATATAAGATTTTATTTTATATTAGACAGGACTTTATTGATAACCTTATTGTATTACCCAAACAATTCAAAAACATGTCCCCATTATATTATTCCGAGTAAATTTGAGTGATATTTACAATAAAATTATTGTGAAAAAAGTATGAAGTAGATTTTCTTATACATAAAGTCATTTTAATCGAGAAAATTCTTTCTTACCCTGTTGAAGCACTACTACAATAATATTTTCTGGCTCTCACGAATTCAGGTTTTTAGCCGGTTCCTGCGGGATCGTGTTAACGTACGAGCAACATGGGAGTTTGTAGTTTTCTTGACGAAACTTCAGTGCCTGCAGGGAGTTTATGAAAGATCTACGTTTTTTTGTTGGTCGATGTTTTAGCTCGCTTTCATTTAAAAATATTACTCCTCCAGTTCCAATTTATTTCTAAATATCGTGTACTTGGAATTGAAAGACTTAATCGTCTCAGTTACAGTTCAGATAAATATTTCGTTGCTGTCAAATTAATATGTTCAAAAATTTATGATTGAAATAATATTCTGGAAGGATAGCGACAGTTTAGAAAGAAAGGAATGAGAGCAATATTTAGAGAACGCTATTGGGGTGCCACAAGGGAGTGCTTTGGGCACGGTTCCGCATCGAATGTTATTTACTCTAACGTACCAGAATAATAGTAGAAAGTATCAAAAAAACCAAAATTATTACCAAATACAAAAGAATCCAAGTTTGTATATTTATTTTTTACAAACATTCAATAATTTTTGGTTCATCTACATGATGTCCAAAATAAAAACGAAACAGAAAATCTTCTTTTTGTAATCACTTCGTCTCGCAGATTTGTCGCTATGAATTTATCTGTAAATAAGATTGTACTTTAAATTAATGTTTTAGTTGGCGAAAGGGAAATAAATTATTCACTTTTTAAAATACATGGGTTCCAGTTTCAGTGATAGTGCTTTGGGGCCGGTGTCTCACCAACTGTTAATTACACTGTTTATTAAATTAATAGTAGAGGAATATCAAAGAAACAACAATTATTAGCAAATATAAAACAATTTTAATCCGTACAAATAAAATTTTCTTTATTTTCTGGTTGATCTAAGTCACGTCCAAAATAAAAACCAAACATGCATTCGTCTTTTTGTAATCAGTACTACATTCAATCGGAATCGTGAAATGTCGATGCGGGAAAGATAAATTAATCAGTTTATGTATAGGCAAATGAATTTCTTCCTATTTATTCGTTTCACTCCACTCCAACCCACAATTTTGTCCCTATGGATTTCTCTGCTAGTGTATCAAATGAGATTTGTACTTTAAATTAATGTTTTAGTCTAGGAATGGAAAATCAATTAATTACTTTTCGAAATAAATGGATCCAAATTTAAGGGATTAAAGTGTATAATATTGACTAAAGAATAAGTTATTTATATTTGAAAGTTTTAAATCACAGTGTAGTTACCTTTAATATATTATTATTATTTTACTATGTTCAATTTATATAAAATACTTTACTTCTTCATTCTCTAAATGGTAATATTTACGTTAAATGTGGCAGGTGAAGGTAAAGAATAATGATTTCACTTCAACTCCAGTATTTTGTTTGGAAAACTTGAGAAATGAAGTGAATTTTGTAATAGAACAAATTTTGTACGCGTCAACTCCAAGTTTTGAAGTTGGGTAAGAACATATACGTGTCGCCAGGTTCGAAATCAATTAAAACTTTGTTACACCACAATATAGTTGCGCAATAAATATATGCTCAACTTTAGAAGCTCTCAAGAAAGATAATAAATTTCTGTTCAAGATAAATGTTAAATTATATAAAAGATACACAATTTTAAATTAAAAAAAGAAAAAAATAGTGGTTCTTCTAGATAATCAGTGACCGGAGATTGAATATTTTTCAAACTGAATTATTGTAATTGTTTCAATATAAAAACAAAATAATAATTTCTTATAATAATTGAATATGTACTTGATGAAAAATCTATTTTGTTACAATTTAAAAAATTAGATTGAAAAAACATGAATTTTTTGGAAAAAGAAATTGGACAAAATGACAAGAAACGTAAAAATTATTATTAATATGATGATAAACGGTGGTTTAACTGATTTAAGGTTTAAAGAGCAGGAACAGAACTTCGAATTCTTGTCCAAGCATGTCTTTAACATGATCAATTGGGCTCGCATCTGGACTTAACGCTGGTCACTCTATGACAAAATGCAATATGTAATTTGTTATGTTATAAACTTTAATTTTGGACATTTGAGATTTGGTTGTTTTTTTAATAACTCTTAGTCTGTGCTTTTAAAATTATTATCGGCTTCTTTTGAAATATTAATTACCTAAGAATCCTTTCATAAAGCTCGGAAGTCTATTTTGAAGTTATTTCCGAGAATCTGGTACTTAGGAGATAATTTTTACATTTCGAAAACCAGTTCGCAAGCCGTTCCGAAAATCTAGCTATTGGCTCAACCAAATCCCAAATCTGAAGTTATCTCCATTATTCCTCGCTTAAGATAATTCCCGATTTACATTTTTTTGTTAAACTCAAAATCAATATACATTTAAATTTTAAAAATTTGGAATTTTGGTTCTGTAGATTAGTTAGAGGTTAATCATATTAAAAGCTCATTTTTTTCTGCATTTTCATAAGGGTCCTAAATTTAATAATTTTGCAATTTCCTTTTAAATTTGATTGACTATATTGCTTGAGCCTGTTACTTGTTTTTTTCTCTGCAATTATTTTCATATTCGACTCAGCCCAGAGATTCACTAGGATAAAGGTACGAAATCCACCCCCTACAGATTTTCTTTTGAGCATATTAACGTCGTAACAAAATTAGCAGTAACCTCTCTCTATTTAGTTCCTCGCCGTTTCATTATATATTTCTCGGTTCCAGTTTTTCCTGTGTCTTCCTCATTTTTCTTTCCATCCCATCCAGCTTCCCATACTATGTTTTCTTCCAGTGTTCTTGTTATGTGACGATACTATCTAAGTTGATTCTCTCCTATTTTGGTTGTTATTGGTTCCACCTTCAATCCAGCTCTTATTTCTTTTTTTTATGCTGCCCGGCTTTGTTAGTCCTTCTACCATTTTTAGTATTTTCATTTCCATTACTTTAATCTTTGCGTTAGTACCCACGATTCGCTTTTATAAGCTAAAATGAGTGTGAAAATAATTTTGTAAATTTTAAGTTTTTTGTTTTGGCCGACCTCTCCCTTATTTAAAAATACTTCTTTTAGTGCATTAAATAATTTAGATAGGTAGTTTGTCTTCTGTTGTTTATATCTGCCTCTAGGTTACCCTAAAGGTAAGATGCTTCTTAAACATGCGAATAACGAAATCTTTAACACCTGTATAACTATAAATTAAAAACATATTCAAGATAATTAAGAGTTAGTTAGTGTAATTAGTTTCTATACTGCAATGGACTTTCAACATTTACTTAATACTTTAATTGTTACCGCCAAGAAAATTCTGGCTGGGAAATGTTAATTTGCCTCTAATAGGTTAGTTTGCTTATGTGAAAATGTGGTTTATAAATTCGGGACTTCTGAAAACTACGTCAAAAAATGATGAATTCCCTCCGGAGCGAATGTTGTATTTGGCTTAAATTTTTGGTTAGCTCAAATCCAGCCGTCATGAATTTACATATGCTTCAATTGTGTACAACGGCAGCAAAATATTTTTTCGTTTTTTTTAAATATTCAATTTAAGCACGTGACGTTTGTCAATTCAGAAAATGGTCCCATTTGCAAACTATACAAAAATCCTAAGTGAGGAATAAATATTTAATGTGGTATTTTAGTAATTTAAAAAACACATTTAAACTGTCTATATTTAAACGATGTTTATTTAATTATGCACCTTTTTTAATATTCGGCATTACAGATTAGAACATTTAGTCGTACGAGTTTAGAATATAGAGCAATTATTAGGAAATTTTTTTTGCAAATTTGTTTAATTAGATTTTAGATATCTCCCAAAGTATTGTTTATTAATAAATTAGTTCACCATTTCAAAATTAGAATTATAGGTATATATTTTTATGTAAGTGCGATTAAACTTATATTTCAATGGAATTTTTGGAATTATTATAAAATAAAAAAAATATTGTTCATTAACTATAATTTATTTGGCGATGATAAAATACGATGGCTCCCGATGAATTGTGGACAACATAATGAGAATGGGAAAATTTATAAAGTAATATTTGTATGTTCCAGATCTATTGTACTAAAATATTAGCTGCAACCTACTAAATTCAGGAAGTAATAAAAGAACAATAAAATAAATTTTATTATTTTAATAAACAGAATATGATGAATTTTTAGAGTATAGCAAAGTAACAAAAGATTTTATATTACTTAAAAAAATATATTATTTTCAATACAATGTGGAACAGAAAAATGGAATAAATTCTTTATTTCAATTATTTTTGTGCATATTTATAAAAAATCCCGAAATACCTCAATTTATGTTTGAAATAATATCCTGCAATGAAAAATTAACCCCTATATTGAACCCCTTCCGAGTATAATTATAACCCCCCAATTTTTAAATGAAAAAACGTAAGGGCTTGCCATACAATCACTTGAAATTACTTTTCATTCTCTGTTTAAATTTATTGCAAAAATCAACTTGAAAAAAAATCTTTTATCCGTTTGACGAAATTCGCTCCAACATAATAAAAACTAAATCGTAGCTTTCAGTTCTTGATAATAAAAAAATAAGCCAAAACCATTTCATCGTTCTTTTTGACGATATCAATTTAGTCAATGTTAGTTTTGTTTAATGTCAGTGTACACATCGAATTTGCTCGCCTATTTCAAGAAAAAATTCCGGATTTACCGTCTACATCCGAATGGACAATTAATAAAAGAAAAAGGAAGTTTCACGAGCTTGGACGTGTAAGACAGATAAAAAAAGCACTTTCCTATGCAATAACTAATGATACCAAATTCCCCCATAATTTGAGCCAACAAGCAGGGGCAATATTGGATGACAACCATGCACAGATTTTTCGCTTATTAAAATAAAATAAAATGCTTCTTGATAAAAAGTTGATAGAAGAACATATTTTTGTGAAAATATGATGGAAATATTTGATAATACTTATGATCCAATTAGAACATGTTTTGTTTCTTGATGGTACACTTTTACACTTCACGGTCATTTTAATCGTCAAAATTGCCGCAGAAAATCTTCAGAGTACCCAAGAAGAAAATACCATGATAAGGTTAATATTTGGGAGCGGATAGTTGGAAACCATGGCATAAACCCTTTTTTCATTGATGGCAATTTGAACGGAGATCATTATTTAGCGTTGCTCCAATATAATACTGTGCCAACTTTGTCAAACTTATATTCTGATCCAACAAATCCATTAGTTCCAACGAGTATGATATGATTCCAGCAAGATGTAGTAGCACTACCACATTATCGAATCAATATCTGGCAGTATTTCGATTTAATATTTTCAACTCGGTGAATAAAGAAGAAAGGATCGATAGAATGACCGGCACGGTCACCTGACGTTACATTATTACATTTCTTCTTATGGAGATGTATGACAAATATGGTACACAAAACTAAACCATTCAATTTAGCTGACTTTAGAAGAAGGATAATACTAGAAATTAGGTCGAACACGGCTCAGATGTTAAATAGGTTTAGAAAATATTTTTATTTAAAATGAGAATATTGCGAAGACGTTCCAGGCGAGCATTTTTAATATTTCTTACATTAACATGTATCTTATTTTTTTGTTTTTTACACTATCACGAAACGAACTATTTTTTTTAAATTTTGAATAGGGACTGAAGAGATATTTCAAATGATGTATCACAAACCCCTACTTCCAATTTAAAAATTTAGAGATTATAGCTGTCACTCGCAGGGGGTTCAATATAAGAATGACATTTTTTCATTGCAGGATGTCATTTCATAATTTTAAATTGGCGTGTTTTGGTATTTTTTGTAAATATGCACAACAATTAAAATAATTTGGCTGTTCCACTGTATAACCTGCAGATTATATATTTTTCAGTAATATAGATTTTATATTACTTTGCAATACTCTAAAAAATTCACCATATACTGTTTAATAAAATAATAAAATATATTTATTGTATTGTTCCTTTATTACTTCCTGAATTTAATAGTTCGCAACTAATATTTCAGTACAATAGAACTGGAATATGTATTAAACGTTATAAACTTTCCCATTCTCATTATGTCGTCCACAATTCATCTGGAGCCGCCATATTTTATCATCGCCAACAAATTTATAGCTATAAAAGTCAGGTCAATGAGACTTTTTTTCCAAAAAAACTCTTATTCGTTGTTCGCAAAGAACAGTGCAGTGGAATAAATTTGTAAAGAAACAAAGAATCTTAGAATGTTAATCAAATCAAATGAACTGCTAATCAACAATAAAAAAAAATATTATGTGTACATAATATAGTATGAAATAAATTCATTTTAAGCTAAATAAACAATTTTGAGGAAAAATATTGAGACAGGTCGGTTTTTGGATAAACCATTTGTGAGTAATGATGCTATCGACAATTTTTTAAAATGGCACATCCTATATATATATTATTTTTTTAGATTGCAAATTTCAAGACGATTCCAAAAATAAATCTTCTATAAATCTACTTGTGTTCGGTAATTAAAAGTATTGAAGATACAATAATTTTAAAATCTGTATTTTTGAAGACCTTTAATTAAATTAAAATAACAAAATAATACAACAGTAACAATAAATTGGCACACAATAAATTACAGTAAGTGTTCGAATTGTCTTTCTTCTTATGCTTGACAGTCTCCTCAGCGATCAATAAATTCGTGCTGAACTTTATTAATAGTTTCTTGCGAAATGTTATTTATTTATTTTTTAGATGACCCCACAAAAAGAAATCTAATGGCGTGAGATACGATGACCTTGGTAGCCACTCAATAGGTTCTCATCTACCCATCCACTTATTGGGGAAAACTTCGTCAAGATATGTTCGAACAGCGGCTGTTAATGTGGCGGCGCCATTATTTAGAGACGCTATAACGTGAAATCATGTGACGAAGTTTTCACATTTTTTTTGTTAAAACGTGATTTGCATAAGACGTGAAGCCCAGTGAAAAGAAAGACTAGAAAAGTTCGACAACATTATGTGTTATATATTACTCTGACAGATATCCGACATGACCTTGGCAAGAAATAACAAAAAAAATTAAGAACAAGCTCACGTAGGATATTAATAGTAGATTTCTGCATTTACTGTACTCTATTCTTTCATAGTTTATGTTACTTATTCGTACGCCACTGATGAGCGAATTACCTTTGTCATTTTCCTGGTAGATTTTCCCTGCTTTCAAATAAATTGTTTTAGTCATTTATCAATTTAATTGACGATCGTTTCCCGCATATATAAGGAATTAAAGAATCCATTTGGTTGATGAGATCAGAAAGTTTTCTAAGGCGATTTCTGCCCCCATAAACTTTTTTTGGAAAAGAACACTCGATAGTGAGGTTTTCTGATTGGATTTCAATTTCCAATCTAATTGTTACACTTCGATGAAGGCATTATTTTTTTCCTCTAACCCAGAGAAAAATAAATTTTAGCCTTAGGCTAGTTGGGGAAAATATGGATTGTGCCTGATGCGTTTACATTACATTTGTTTTGATTTTCGTAGTTTGACACAAGTGTGTATGAAAGCCGAATAAACCAGCAATATGAAATTTTCAATTTCAGCTGTTTGTGTTCGATAACCGGTAACCGTGTTTAAGAGAATAAATCAACGAAGATTTTAATTTAGTTTCGGATTCAGCAAAATTAACAAAGCAACCCATTTGTATCATAAATTGAAGTGGTAAGTGGCGTCCATAAAAATTCTGTTTCAAATTTTACCGCAAAGGCGGAGTGAAAATTAACATTCAAATATAGCAATTTGGCATGCACCATGCAGATTGTTGGGAATATAACCAAGTGAAAATTATGCAGGAATTTGCTAACTCCGCTAAAATTTGCTACACTTTGAATTTTTAAAGATTGTGCATAATATTTTATAGTAGTTTAATGAAACTTATATGTATAAAAACACGACGACAATTTAAACTTTCTTAAAGTGTATCCTTTCCGGACTAAGTAAGTATTATCTGTAAAATAATTCACGGTCCAGGGAATAATTGAATATTTTTTTAGTTTTTATATTTTAATCATGTTTCTTTCCAAATTACAGGAAAAAATAACAATGAGTAACTAATAATATTAATCTTTACATACATGTATACAGAAGTTCACAAAAAATCTCACTCAAGGTAAACTACAAATACTCTGCTCCTGGTCGAAAAATAAATATTTAGATTTTAAATTTCAAGTATACAGATATTATTTACATTTGGTCTATTTTATATTTCGTCCATCGAGAGAGGTTAGTCTTCAAGACATAGATATAGGCAGAACTTGTTCCTATGAAAGTCCATGCATTACTCTTAGCAATAGAAGCCAGCTTGCATTCTATTATCGCCGTCTATGCTTTGGAGTCACTCACAAGGGTAGGAAAGGTAAGAGAGTCAGTCTACTGGCTCACCACGACAATAGAAGTAGGTGAAAATCTCTTCAACTCAACATATTCTTCAGACCGTTGTTTATGCCCGGGTCTACTGCGAACCCCTTTCTAACAACCCAGATCTCCAAATTTGTGCTCATCAGTAGTGTAGCAAAGCGGGTTCTGGAAAAGTTCCCGTTTCTGCCACCAGGGGCGTTTGTGGCGCTAGTGTCGCCCACGTGGTGCGCATGCGCGCGTCATCTGTCATCTGTCATCTGTCACCTGGAAAAGTTCCAGAAACTGCCGCTAGGTGGCGTTGGGGGTGCCAAAGTTGTCAAAACTACCGCTAGAGGGCGCTAGTGGTGCCAAAGTTCCAGAAACTACCATTAGAGGGCGTCAGTGGTGCCAAAGTTCCAGAAACTGTCACTAGATGGCGTTGGTGGCGTCAAAGTTCCACAAAGTGTTAGTAGATGGCGTTGGAGAGCGGCGGCGGTGGCGGCGGCCATGTTTAGTCCAATTATGTTAAAGTTCCACAAAGTGTTAGTAGATGGCGTTGGAGAGCGGCGGCGGCGGCGGCGGCGGCCATGTTTAGTCCAATTATGTTAAAGTTCCACAAAGTGTTAGTAGATGGCGTTGGAGAGCGGCGGCGGCGGCCATTTTTAGTCCAAGAATACTGGTCTTGAACGTGTTGGCAGTTCAGCCAAAAAAAGAAGAAGTCATCTGTCACCTGTCACTAGAAATACTGGTCTTGAACGTGTTGACAGTTCAGCCAAAAAAGAAGAAGTCACATGTCACCTGTCATCTGTCACCTCTCATCTGTGACCTGTCACTAGAAATACTGGTCTTGAACGTGTTGGCAGTTCAGCCAAAAAAGAAGAAGTCACCTGTCATCTGTCACATGTTGCCATAAGGGCACAAAGCGCTTAACTTCGCTGTTATTGGTCCAATTGAATCGCGGAAAAAACAGACATTATCTACCAGCGACGTAGATGTCAAATTTAAAGAAAAAACATGCGCAATGAACGTTGCCGAAAGGGCATTAGTGCTTAACTTCCTTGTTATTGGTCCAATTGAATCGCGGAAAAAACAGGTATTATCTATAAGTGACGTAGATGTCAAATTTAAAGAAAAACATGCGCAATGAACGTTGCCATAAGGGCACAAAGCGCTTAACTTCGCTGTTATTGGTCCAATTGAATCGCGGAAAAGACAGGCATTATCTATGAGTGGCGTAGATGTTAAATTTAAAGAAAAAACATGCGCAATGAGCGTGGTCATAAAGTCACAAAGCGCTTAACTTCGTTGTTATTGGTCCAATTGAATTGAGGAAAAAACAGGCATTATCTATGAGTGACGTAGATGTCAAATTTAAAGAAAAAACATGCGCAGTGAACGTTGCCATAAAGGCATTAGCGCTTAACTTCGTAATTATTGGACCAATTGAATCGAGGAAAAAACAGGCATTATCTACAAGCGACGTAGCTGTTAAATTTAAAGAAAAAACATGCGCAGTGAACGTTGCCATAAGGGCACAAAGCGCTTAACTTCACTGTTATTGGTCCAATTGAATCGCGGAAAAAACAGGTATTATCTATAAGTGGCGTAGATGCCAAATTTAAAGAAAAAACATGCGCAATGAGCGTGGCCATAAGGGCACAAAGCGCTTAACTTCGTTGTTATTGGTCCAATTGAATTGAGGAAAAAACAGACATTATCTATAAGTAACGTAGATGTAAAATTTAAAGAAAAACATGCGCAATGATGGTTGCCATAAGGGCACAAAGCGCTTAACTTCGTTGTTATTGGTCCAATTGAATCGCGGAAAAAACAAACATTATCTATAAGTAACGTAGATGTCAAATTTAAAGAAAAAACATGCGCAGTGAACGTTGCCATAAGGGCATTAGCGCTTAACTTCACTGTTATTGGTCCAATTGAATAGCGAAAAAGACAGGTATTATCTATAAGTAGCGTGGATGTCAAATTTAAAGAAAAAACATGCGCAATGAGCGTGGCCATAAGGGCACAAAGCGCTTAACTTCGCTGTTATTGGTCCAATTGAATAGCGAAAAAGACCAGTATGATCTAGAAGTAGCGTAGATGTCAAATTTAAAGAAAAAACATGTGCAATGAACGTGGCCAAAAGGGCACAAAGCGCTTTACTTCGCTGTTATTGGTCCAATTGAATCGCGGAAAAAACAGGTATCAGGTAAAAGTGACGTAGATGTCAAATTTAAAGAAAAAACATGCGCAATGAACGTTGCCATAAGGGCACAAAGCGCTTAACTTCATTATTATTGGTCCAATTGAATGACGAAAAAGACAGATATCATGTAAAGGGGACATAGACGCTAAATTTAAAGAAAAGCATGCGCAATGAACGTTGTCATAAAGGCATTAGCGTTTAGCTTCGTTATTATTGGTCCAATTTAATTATGAAAAAGGTAGGTATTATCTATAAGTGCCGTAGATGTCAAATTTAAAGAAAAACATGCGCAATGAACGTGGCCATAAGGACACAGAGCGTTTATCTTCGTTGTTATTAATCCAATTGAATTGAGGAAAAAAACAGGCATTATCCACAAGCAACGTAGATGCTAATTTTACGAAAAAATTGCTTGATCATGATTGGATAATTATGTCACGTGATCTAGAGGGGGTTATTATATAATATTTATTAATAACGCTTGGAGGGATTATTGCTTTAAGACATGCGTCGTCAAGACAAACATATTTGGGAAAAAGTCCTTAAATTTGAAGAAAGACTCAAGCAACTTCGTAAAGATATTAAACTGTACGAAGACAAAGAAAACGTTATAAAGCAGTTGGGCGATTTAAATTTGGACAATACAAGAATACCGAAAAAAGTACTATGTTGCTGTTACCCCTTAAGACGAATTCAACCAACACCAGTTCTTCAGGTGCCGGTGACGCCATGGATGGACAATTAAATGGTGAAATTAACAAGACATTTACAATATCGTGCCTCACGTTATAAATGTATTCAAAGAAGCTTTCGATCCTCATGTAATGTTGCAATAAACAACTGAAAATATGCAAAAGGTGTTTCATTAAAACTCAAAAATTTTTCATATCATTTATTAAAAATCAAAAAAAATTTCATTTCACCATGTGTAATATTTTTCGAAGAAAAACAAAAAAAATTGTGCTGAAAGAGTATATAATAAAGAACGAACCGTTTAATTATTTTTTTATTATATTCAATTTACTTGGTAGGTACATTTTATTCATAAAAAGATATAATTTTTGTCAATAGGGTTTTCAATTGTTCTTTTAACCCTACGCTGGGACAGGGTATGTTAGATAGATTCCAACTAAATTGTCCAGCTTCAACAACTTTTTTCGTATATTCACTATATTTGTAATATACGTTTAAGTTTTTGTTGAAAAAGTAAATGAAACCATCTATATATCTAAACGCTGATGTCAAGTCCATCGGTATACCGGGAAATTGATCGGTTATACGTCCACGACTAATTATTTCTCCAGGATCATTATTGTATTCTACATAGGAAACGTTATTATAGAAAACAAAAGTTCTACCACTATTTGATTGAAATAACGCATTAATATAAGCATCTGAGGGCACAGGTAAATAATAATCATTTTGAATATTTAAATTTGGAAATGAGGCTACATAACATTTTCGATTACCAAACGTTATTAAATCCCCCGCTGAATTTTGAAAAATGTGAGAAAATGGGGTCGAGGAAGTCTTAAGTTCATTGGGTAGATAATTACTTAACGGCTCGGGACTTGAAGGTATGAGCATACTATTTAAATCAAATTTCCACAAAGATGTATTAAATCCGACGTACAATCGATAATTAGGAAACGTTGGAGCTGTTGCAAGAAACATGAAATCAGGTGATTTAATATTACATAAATTTTTGTATTGAAGCGAAACAGTCATCGGCGTCTTAACAGAAGATGAAGAAGAAGAAGAAGAAGAAGAAGAAGAAGAAATGTGTTTTCGAGTGGTTGGAGGATAAATTGTACTCGTTGTCGTTGTCGTTGTTGTCGGCGTTCGTCGTCGTCGTGGACCATACAAGAATTCTAATGCATTCTTATCATCTTCATCTAGAGGAGTTAACTTTTGCTGATACCATGGAAACATAATTGCAGACTCTACTTCACTATGCCCTAACCCAAGGGTGTGACCGATTTCATGTACCAACACCATAAGAAAGCTTACTTGACCATCAGGAACATTATCATCATCATCCCCAAAATACCATTGCTCGCCAGCATCCATATGAATTTCAATACATCCATTAGCACTAGGAAAATGTGCGTGAGCCAATATTTTCCCAGGCCCATCAAAGTTTTGTGGACATCGATGGTGACCTGTGCAGCTTTCTCGAAAATCATGTTTTTTGGGTACGACGGTTATAGTAATATCGGGTTTCGGTGTTGGAAATTGAACTAGTTGAAAATTGAAATTGGAATCACGTTCCCATATTGCAAAAGCCTTTTGAGCTGTTAAAAGATGTTCCGAACGGGCTTGAGGAAAATACCATCGCAAACTCGTTTTATTTTGCCATCTTGATATCGTTGTAAATGAATTTTCACCTCACGTTTTACGTCACGCACCTCACGTTTTACGTCACGCACCTCACGTTTTACGTCACGCACCTCACGTTTTACGTCACGCACCTCACGTTTTACGTCACGCACCTCACGTTTTACGTCACGCACCTCACGTTTTACGTCACGCACCTCACGTTTTACGTCACGCACCTCACGTTTTACGTCACGCACCTCACGTTTTACGCCACGCACCTCACGTTTTACGTCACGCACCTCACGTTTTACGCCACGTGAACGTCAAATGTTTAACCTATTTTTTAGAGATACACTACAAGTTATTATTACCAATGTAATATAGTTAAATAAAGTGTAAATAAAATTTTATGTGAGATGCTCCTTTGTAAAACCGGATTATCTAGCGCCACAGTTATGCAAATGGGTACCTAATTTGTGCAACTTATAAAATTATTGCATAAGACTTTTCACAGACGTGCTGTTACACGTGTCACCCCCTCTTGTAATAATGAACTCGCCCACGAGCGCAGCCATGTTGAATTTTGAAAACTTAAAAACAATACGAAATTATCAAAACCGCGAATGAAGTGATAACCTAGAAACACGTATTTTATTGAGAACGAGTATTTCTTAAAAACATCGCGAAAAAGCCCCTTTTCACGTGAACATACCGTGATTATTAGACCCCCACTCACTTTTTTATCTTTCCATTTGTATATGTGGTAACGAAATAAAACAGAGAGTACAATTAACACAAGTCGTTCGGTCCTAAACAATCGAGATGGAAAAAATTGAATTTCTTATAGGTAAAAGAGCTGTAAATAAAATATTGCGTTTACCTGTAAAAGATCTTTTAATTGAACAATGGAGTCAAGAAACTAGAATATCTTGTTACATCCTCTACATCGGTGATGAAGTTGCAGCGTTCGCCTTATTATCAAGATGTGATTTCGATACATTAGGACAACATGATGTTCCCAGAATATTAAATTATATATATACATTTGGCAAACACAGAAGAAAATGTTACGCATGCAAAATAGTTGAACATCTAATGAAAACAGGGAATCAGTTTACAACATTTTGCAGCAATCCGTGGTCAGAAGGAGTCTTTACAAAATGCAACTGTACCAATTACGGTGAAAATAATTATTCAATAATGTTTAGATATCCTTAATAAATCATATTAAAACAAAAAAAAAAGGTTTTTAATTTATGAGTAAAAAAGGTTGTTGAATGAAAATTAAACAAATAGTCAAAGTGGATTGAAAAATGTTGATAAGAAATATTCTTTGATTATTTATAGAAAAATCCGTTAAATGTGATTGTACCATAAAATGGGAAAGCTAAATACCATTCAGGCCTAACACACTGAATGTGCTATGGAGTTAAGAAATATAGAATCCCCACCCATTTTTTTCATACTAATAAATATTAAGACTTTCTCCGGTGAAGTTAGTCAGGCAGTCATCATGCCGTTTACAGAAGAATCAAAAGTGAAAAATATCTATTTGGGTGAACAAAGGTTCTACCTGAATAAATCGAATACGAAATATGTCGCAGTGAGTCTGTCGCATGATTTAAATTTTGCTCCGTGTGTGAAAATATCTGCAAACAAAGGAAACTGTATCGTGTTTAGTGAAAAAGAGTGGAAGGAGTTTTTATCCTTCAAAGAAACTATTGAAGATTTTATAACAGCGGGAAAGGAGGAATCAATAGATGTTAGCCGGTTTTTGTTACAGTTTGAAAATTTTGAAAGCATTACTGTTTTGAAAGTATTAACTGGACATGCTACTGTCTGGTTAGGATCAATTTCCCTTTCCGAGCTCTGGAGATGCTTACCCTTAATTACGCACAACATTGAAGTATTAAAAAGCCAGCAGTTTGTAGGTTCCTTAAAAATTTTACAAATGGCGGTTAAAAACAAGGAAGATATCATCAACACAGCTCTTACTACAATGGAGCCTATAAAACAAGCGCATCCGATTACATATAGTTTATTACTAGAACTTATATTCAAATACCCCGATGTTCTTAAAGAAAAGATATGAAGAAAGTAACTTTTAATGAAGATTACAATCACTTTCACATATGGGAATCATTAGATGTTGAAACAAGTGATTGGGAATCAAGATATCTTAATCAACTACGTTTTAAACGCCGAATAGAAGAAGCTGCTAAAATTATTAATCCCGTTTTAAATATAACTCATAGAAATAAAATGTATAATACTTTACAAAATAAAACATTTAAACAATAGAATTTTTGTCTATCCAAGACTGATTTTGTATAGAATCTTATGGAAAATACGAACAAATTTAGCAATTCAAGGGGCCTTTTTTTAATAACCTTCAAACTTATCGTTGTCCCTCATAGTGGGGGTATATAAATACAAGTGGGTGCGAACCTACATTTTATTCAGTCGTGTGCACCTACAATTTAAATCAACCAACAACAACATGAGTAGTCAAGATAGTGGTTATAGTTCTTGTGAAATTGTTTTTGAAAGTGACTCGGCATCGTCGCCAAAACCTCCTTCACCTTATGCAGTGTCGCTTAATGATTGTGTTGAGGAAATCGACCAAGCTTTAATTTCATACGAGTATGCTGCTAAATTGGAGCGATACCATCTACTGGAAACGAACTTTCCCCTAAGAAGTTATGCACTTTTGTGCGGAATAAGTCCGACCAGAACCTTTACTCCTGCAATAACGCTAACACCTTTACTTCGACCCGGAAGAATTTCGTTTGGTACATTTGAGTGGACTACTTTTATTGAATTGCTGCGTCAGAGATACGATGACTTTTTTCACGAGAATCTACCGTCACCTCCTGACGAATACGATCCTGTAGTTTTCCCTTGTGGAGACTTTTGTAAAGTCACTCAATTAGTGTACGACGATACCAAGTTTCTACTTGCAAACAAACATGGAGTCGAGTTCTATCTGGACGAGTATGATGTTTCCGACATCCTTGAAGCAAATTGCAATTTGGTGAAGAACTACATTTCGTTGCTAGAAGACTTGAACTTTAATACATTCTACTGTAATTTAATAGCCTCTACACGAGCTTATTTTGCTGTTAATTTCAATAGTATTTGTGTCGACGACGATGACGCCACTAGTAGATTTAATACTTTAATTTTAATTTGTGCTGTTATGCCAAATTGTTTAGAAAAAAATGCTCTACAAGAGTACATGTATTACTATAAAGATGATGTAATTAATGATATATTAAATCATTGTTCAAATTAAAAAAATGTACCAAGTTTTTTGAAATAAAACACTTCTTTCTTATATTTTATTTTTTATTACCCAAGCAAACTACAAATAATACAGTAAGCAAACATATATAACTAATACATAAAAACTATAAATAATTTATTAGGTACACATAGTTCAGTCTGAAAATCGCACTCGTTTATTTTCATGTAAATCATATCGAAACCAAGCACAATATTTCTGCATATTCAATAAATATTTCAAAATTATGGCAAGCTAATAATCAGTAATCACATCTTAATTTATTAAAATTTTGAAAAACTTTCCCCGTTAAACTCCACGGTAGGGCAAAAAAAGAAAAAATTAACTTTTATACCCCCACGGAAGGGTGTCATGTGAGTGGGGAAGTAGTTGACGCTTATCATCATAGGGGCTAAGTCCAATTTTAGTCTGACTTATGCTATATACATCATGCAAATAAGATCGAATAGTGTGTTGTGTAATATATTTTTTATTATTATTTTGCAAACAATTTAGGTAATCCTCGAATATGATTTTATTTTTTACGACATTGGACTTAACCCCCTTTGATTTTTTCACTACTTTGCCACCTTGCACTTTATAACTATACATTTTTGATCGTAATCCCACAAAATGTGTCATAATTTTACCATTAGCTTCATCCTTCATTAAACCGGGAATTTTTTTATTTACTAAAGGAATCTTATAGGTGTTATTGGCGGGGTAATCAGAAGTGTCAAATTTTTCTAAGTGCTCTCCGATCAAACTTTTGTAAACGTCATCGCAATTTAATTCGTAAATAAAACTATCGGTGTCAGTGTACATTAATTTTACATTTTCCACCCCCATAGTTGGTAACATGAAATTATAGTGAAAATCATACATACAGGTTTTAGAAATGTCCAGGATAGCCATGCCGATATACAGGGGTTTGTTGAAGAGTAGTTCAGCCTTCTTTAATTCGATAGCCATGAGTTTGTCGTCAAAAACTCTTCTATTATGAAATCGGGGGCTGGCTATCAAATTTTTTGCACCGTAACGACCCTCGTAAGAAGTAAGTAATTTCACTACCCTATGGAGTCTGATGTTTTCCATAGTCTTACCAAATACCGCATTATTGGCGAGTTTGAACTGGGTTTTTTTAAAATTGCTTGTGGCTACAGTCCTTAAGCGAGTATTCAGCTCGATATAGGACTGCAGCCAAGCCGATTGTTTGAATTTTAGTACTTTGTGAATTTTCGTTAATTTTAACCCGTGTTCGAGGGCTTGTTTTAAATTACGATAATGCAGAGTGTATTGTTTTTTCGGGTAAAGGGTGGTCATTAATTTGGACAATTTGGAACCACCGGGAGGTTTACGGTGTTCTGGACAAAATGGGAAATCTTTGTGCTCGTCATGTAAACTTTCGGGATACTCTAAATCAACTTGTAAAATATATCCGACGGGTGAATCGTCGGGAATCTGAGTAATGTCGATGTTTGTATTGGGCTCCCATTCAAACCCCCCGTAGGGGAGGAACTGTGACATTGCCCACCCATATAAATTGTTTACGTCAAAGTACATAAGGTACTTGGACGGCTTAGAAGAATCATATTCAGGCATGTATTTATTGTTGGCTTCAGAATATCTGTTTGAACAAACAGATATTCCTCCACGTATTGATGCCTCAACAAACAACAACATGTCAACATCTTTTAAAATTTGTAATTTACATTTCGTGTACTTGAGCATGCAATCCCAAGTATATCCGGGCATAGTATAGTACCATGCCGGATCTAGCTGGTAAGTTTCCAGAGCAGTTGTTCGAAAGTTTTCCATAACGTCACAAAGAAGGAGAATGTCGGTTCGCATATACAAATCTGCATATTCGCCTAAATTTTGAATTTGGAAAGCTTGCCAAACGTTTTGCGCATGAGTGTAATCATCCTGGGAAATATGACAATCATTTAATTTGTTGTAAAAACTCTCAATTGCTGGAAGACTAGTGGTATCATTTAGCTTATCAATACTATCAATGTAATCGTATGGAAAAACACCTTTCCTCGTCAACAGTTTGAACGTTTCATTAGTCAAGTTACCAAATTCCCCTTTTAATGTAATCAACTCCTCTATTTTTAGTGTAGACACCAACTCATCGAGACTGGTACCCAAAAATCTAAAGGAGTCTATATATCGAAATTTAATTTTAGTTTTCGGTTCATACTGCGTAAAAAAAATGTATTTTTCCATGTTCACGGGTAGTACACTCAAGGGTCCACGTTTAGCAAGATCTCTAATAATAAAATGACTGTCGTATCCGCTAAGATTATGGAAAACTATGGGCACTACAAATAGTTTTTTGAAGTTCAGATTGCACGATTGATGTGCGAACCCTCTAAATAATCCCGTAAAATGATCGTGGTCTTTAACGATGATGTCTTTTTCTTTAAACCTATTGTCGCAAATGTGACAGCAGACACCGTTTGCGACGACAGTAGGCATACAAATAGGAACAATATTTAATAATTTAGATTCAATAAATTTCGCGACATCTAACATTTGATTCGCAAACCAGTCCATGCAATCTTCCCCTCTATAACTATTGTAGTATGAAATCTGATTATCGTAGCTGCATTTTAAGTAGAAACCTGCACTAAATGTTTTATGATGCTGATACTTGGTGGTTGTATGAGATAGCTTTTTATCACACTTTTCTAAAATTGACTCGAAATCGGCATAAACGACAAAAGGACATTTCTGCTTGTATACATGATTTTTAAATTCGACGTTATCATATGGGGGGAAAGAAATTTTGCAATCGTTACTATTTACGCATAAAATTTCGTGGTCCGTTAGTTTTTTTCACTTTGAAAATAATTCAAGCACCTATCGCAAATAAATTTTTTAGGATGGCTCTTGCTGAGTTGACTTGAAACTAGTCTAGACATATTTTTAATCCAACAATAATGATATTTAATGGTGTTGGTAGTGGTGTCCTCGTTGTTGACGGGAGGAGCCTCGTAGTCGTTTAATTTTGGAAAATATTCATCTTGAATTAAAAGTAAATTTACATGACGCGCCAGTTTATTTTTAGTTAAACGTGCAGGTACCACTACGTAAAATGATCTTTCATTAGTTTGATTTAGTTCTAAAGCGTAAACGTTTACAGAGATATCATTCAACTTTTCAAATTTTGAAATTTGTGTTAGTTTCATAGGCAATTCTAAACCAGCTGTATTCAAAACTGTACTATAGTGAGGGTAATTATATGTATATTCAGAGTGTTTTTTAGCAGGAAACAAAAAACTCGTTACGGCCCAGTAAAAACACGCCAGGTCTGTATTTTTGACGTTTATGCATGCCTTTTTCACAAATATTTCTTTTGGTAGTGGAATGAAGGATGAACCGTTCCAAATTTCAAATTTGTTAATAGCTACTTCTAATAAATTTATTTTTGATAACGCCCACCCACTGTCTTTTTCTTGAAATTCCGAAAGTTTATTTAAAATAAAATCTACAATGCTTTTATATTCTTGCGCTAAATCTGTCCCCAAATCAACAACGAAATTTGGGGATCCAAAGTATTTAATGTCAATTACTTCCCTGCCATCACTATCATTTTTTAAAAAATCGCCGCAAAATGTGACATTTACTTTTAGCGACGGTGTATCATTTTTTAAAATTTGTGAAATTTTTGACTTGAATAAATTAAAAGCTGCCTTCAAAAAATCTTTTATTTCTTTGTGTTGTAAATTTATAATGACCCCCGTTCTAATTCGATTGTTAAAAATCGCGTTGACGTCTTCCCATTTAACGCCCCCTTTAGTGCCGCGCCCCTGTCTAATGCCCTCCCCTACTACATGGGAAGACGTTAATTTAATGATACACCGTAACCTTTTCAACTGCCCCATTTTGGCGTAAATTTTTCTTTTTTGCCCTACCGTGAAATTACATTTTTTTATAGCTAAAGAGCATTTTCTGAGGTGAGTACTAATTAGTGCTAGCCAAAAAAAAAAGTCTTAGCCGGATTGAAGCTAACAGCAAAAAAATGTGGAGCACTGGTACAAATTACTGAAAAAATCAAAAATTTGTACTGTTAAAATTGCAAAAAAAAAAATTAACTTATTTAACACTTTGAAGTTTAGATTTTTGAAAATTTACTACAGCACTGGTACAAAAAAAGTTTTTAAAAAAATTAACATTAAATGTACTTACAATAACTCCGACTGGAAACTGTTCACTGGACACTAACTGGCAGCACAATGTAAAAAACAACTGGAAACAGCTCACTGAATTCTAACTGGTAGCAGCAGCAGCACTGTTGAAGAGACTTTTACGACTGAATTGTCGATTGATTCTGCTTCGGCTTTTATAGCACTCGAGAAAAACAACAACATTATCTGTGGGAAGATAACTTTATCAGTCTTATCTAATTTTTATCCAGGAAGCTACATCCTGTGTGAACGGATGTAGATGTTTGTGCTAGAATTTGTTTTCTGTAAATGTGGTTTTATTTTTTCTCGTTATCATGCTTATCTAATTTTTATCGGGAGGCTTCATCCGGTATAACCGTTAAAGTATGTTTTTAAATTTTTTTAGAAAATGTAGATTGCAGGACCGTATTTAAAAAATTTTTAGTTTGAAAAAAATTTTAAATTATTAAAAGTATATGTTTTTAAATTTTTTCAGAAAATGTAGATTGCAGGGTTGTATTTAAAAAATTTTTAGTTTGAAAAAAAGAAATTTTAAAAAATCTTGAATTTGGAGTAATAGAATTTTGTGTGTTATTAAAATATTTATTTAACACTTTGAAGTTTAGCTTTTGAAATTTACTTAACTTAAGCAAGTTCAATTTTCGGAGGAATATTATAACACTATTGGCAAAAATTATATCTTTTTTATTAATAAAATGCAAAATATTATATAATAACCCCCTCTAGATATAGATCACGTGACATAATTATCCAATCATGATCATGCAATTTTTTCCGTAAATTTGACATCTACGTCACTCATAGATAATGTGTTGTTTTTTCCGTGATTCATTTGGACCAATAACAGCGAAGTTAAGCGCTTTATGCCCTTATGGCAACGTTCATTGCGCATGTTTTTCTTTAAATTTGACATCTACATCACTTATAGATAATGTCTGTTTTTTCCGCGATTCAATTGGACCGATAATAACGAAGTTAAACGTTAATGCCCTTATGGCAACGTTCATTGCGCATGTTTTTCTTTAAATTTGACATCTACGTCACTTTTACATGATATCTGTCTTTTCCGTGATTCAATTGGACCAATAACAGCGAAGTTAAGCGCTTTGTGCCCTTATGGCAACGTTCACTGCGCATGTTTTTCTTTAAATTTGCCATCTACGTCACTTATAGATAATGCCTGTTTTTTCCGTGATTCATTTGGACCAATAACAGCGAAGTTAAGCGCTTTGTGCCCTTATGGCCACGTTCATTGCGCATGTTTTTTCTTTAAATTTGACATCTACGTTACTTATAGATAATATCTGTTTTTTCCGCGATTCAATTGGACCAATAACAAGGAAGTTAAGCGCTTTGTGCCCTTATGACAACGTTCACTGCGCATGTTTTTTCTTTAAATTTGACATCTACGTCACTTATAGATAATGCCTGTTTTTTCCGCGATTCAATTGGACCAATAACAGTGAAGTTAAACACTTTGTGCCCTTTCGGTAACCATCATTACGCATGCTTTTCTTTAAATTTGACATCTATGTCACTCATAGATAATGCCTGTTTTTTTCGCGATTCAATTGGACCAATAACAACGAAGTTAGGCACTAATGCCCTTTCGGCAACGTTTATTGCGCCATCGGGTGACAGTTTCTAGAACTTTAGCATTATTGGACTAAAAATGGTCGCCGCCTTTAAATTTGACATCTACGTCACTTCTACATAATGCCTGTCTTTTCCGCGATTCAATTGGACCAATAACAGCAAAGTTAAGCGCTAATGTCCTTATGACAACATGTGACAGATGACAGATGACAGGTGACTTCTTCTTTTTTGGCTGAACTGCCAACACGTTCAAGACCAGTATTCTTGGACTAAAAATGGCCGCCGCCGCCGCTCTCCAACGCCATCTACTAACACTTTGTGGAACTTTAACATAATTGGACTAAACATGGCCGCCGCCGCCGCCGCCGCTCTCCAACGCCATCTACTAACACTTTGTGGAACTTTAACATAATTGGACTAAACATGGCCGCCGCCGCCGCCGCCGCCCTCCAACGCCATCTACTAACACTTTGTTGAACTTTGACGCCACCAACGCCATCTAGTGACAGTTTCTGGAACTTTGGCACCACTGACGCCCTCTAATGGTAGTTTCTGGAACTTTGGCACCACTAGCGCCCTCTAGCGGTAGTTTTGACAACTTTGGCACCCCCAACGCCACCTAGCGGCAGTTTCTGGAACTTTTCCAGGTGACAGATGACAGCTGACAGATGACGCGCGCATGCGCACCTCGTGGGCGACACTAGCGCCACAAACGCCCCTGGTGGCAGAAACGGGAACTTTTCCAGAACCCGCTTTGCTACACTACTCTCATCATTCACTCACAGTTTCATTCCTCTCATTCAATGATTTCTTCCACTCATTGCCCTGGAGAGTACCAGATTAACCTTCATCCTTTTATTTTTCCTCGGTTCCGTACTCTTCTGTTCTTTGTCCTCTTCTATTTATTTTCAAGGTCTGGCGAGTATTTTGCAGCCCTAATGGGTAATATCCGAAAATTCCTTGAGCTCCTGGTTGGGATATTTTTTTAATTCCTCGAACATCTTCCATTGCTGTGAGGCTTGGCCTCTAATTTCCTGGATATCTTGATGTTGCTCACATACCAGAGGGCGTTAAGATTAATTCTTAATGGGAGTTTGATAGTTGGCTGTAGTATAAGACTATGTCAAAAATTAACGTCACTCTGTATATGAAATTCAAATCTCAAGGTGCAATTTATTATGCCTTAAACAATGGTCTCTTGGTCGGTTTGTCGGAAATACTTGATTACAAATTTAAATAAATTTCATACGACGAAACTTAAACAGAAAAAAAAGAGATTTTTGAAATTACTGCTAGCCTATTGAATGGTACAAAATACAAACACTGTATTTTGAATAATACGAGTTTTTTTGTTTGAAACGTGTTATTATGGTTTTATGAGTGTATGTGCTAAAATTACCTCATTTGATCCTTCGTCCTGTGCAAACAATTTTTGTAATCACGTCCATATAAATATTTGATTTGCTATCCTATAGCTACGATTTCATACAACAAAAATATACATTATTACGTGAAAATATGAGTATGGGAATTTTTAATTTAATTGTAACTTTATGGAGTTACGGACTTGAATAAATCAACTTTAGGTGACTTCTCAACTTCTTTAAATAATGTTCTCCCACGAATGTGTCTCTTTGGAGAATACCCAAAATAGCAATTAATACTAAAACCGTTACAACGAAGCACGTGACGAAATATACTAATTTTGAGTGCAGAACCGGCTTAAGATGGGTTGACAAGAGCTTCAAAGCTACTAGATAGGAAAATTTGCTACCATACCAATAGAGAAAAAAAAAGTTAATTAAACATTAAAAATATTCAGTACAAAATAAATGTGACCAAAACAAAAGTAGGCAAACTACAGTTGACCATTTACAAGTATAAAACATGTAACCGTACCCACTTACAATTATTAAGGGAACACAGTAGGACAAACGGAAAGAAAAAGTAAAATAAAGGATTCAAAAAAATATTTATATCTTTGCAATAAACAGGCAAATACTTAAAAATAAAGAAATCAACAAAACAACAGAATGTACAAAACATTAATAGCACCCACTATTACATATAAAATGGAAACAACTATACTTAATAAAAAAAATAGGTAGACTTAAAAATATGCGATGGGAAAATAATGACAATAGTAATTGACCCAGGTATAACAAATTATGGAGAGAGAAGGGGTAAAAAATAGTGAAATAGAAGAAAAACTCAGAAGGAAAAAATTGGAAGATATATAAAAGTACTATGACTAGAATAAATCGGCACATAATAAAGAGAATACCAACGAAAATGATTAGAAGAAAAACCACGTGAACTTCATTGCATCCAAGAAGTAGAAGAAATCAAAGGAAGATGACATCAAAAACCGGTTAAAATAAGCGGTTAGAAACTAAAATGCAATAGGAAAGAATAGAGAAAATTAACCACAGGAGCGAAAACAAATACTTACACACACTTACAAGCGTTAGCCATAATACCAAGCCTTGACTGGTTATAAAGATTATATTGTTTGTTCTGGATCTATGAATTTAAGGTTAACACTGAGTTGAGTTAAGTCGCAAGGGAATTTTAACCAAAATATTAACTTCGGAAGTTAGTAACCAATATGCCCATTTTAGTTAGCATTTAAGTCTATTGGTCAATCCCTCGTGACTCTGCGGTTATACATTGACCACAATAATGCTACCAGTAACCAATTTGGATAAACTTTTAACTTTTCATGGTGCTTTCTACTACTATCTTTGATGACTTCTGTTACGTATGGAATATTGAGATCTGTAAGTAACATATGGTGCATTACTTATTGCACTTTCAATTGAGCTATTGAACTCTTTGCAAAATGGATCCATTAGATATGGCTGTACATCTCATATATCCAAATTGGTCTTAAAATAGTTTTATAAATGAGTAATTTATTTCAATTGATAATTTTGATTTTCGTCCAATTTGTCAACATATTTCTTTCACTTTTAAATCAGTTTGTTTTCTTTTTTTGGTTATATTCTCGTTCGGGTGCCAAATTTTCTGAAAAGCCTAGTTCACATTCTCTGGTATTGCTGAATTGCAAAATGTTCTCACCGAAACTCAAGCTGATGATCTGGCATGCATTCATTTGTCCAATCCAATATCTGGATTTATTCTTCTAAGAATAATTTTCTCAAGAAATTTTGATCTTGATGCAACCTTATTGGATGATACGAGGTCACTCTAATTTCATTTTTACCATGTTTAGATATCATTTAGAGATTACCACGTAAAAACCCTTGGGTCCTGTTAATTAAAAGGACACTTTTACCATGTCAAAGCACGGCCCTTGGTCATGCGGTAATAAAAAGGATTAATAATTAATAATGTGTTGGTGGGCCCTCTCTTGGATAAGGGCGCGGTTAATCTGAGTGTGGAAGAGTGAACTAAGAGACGACGAGTTAAGCAACAATTACATTTTAATAAAGATAACAAAAGGGCTCAACAAACATTAACAAATATATAAAGATGATATAAAAAGAGGTTTTATCAATGGATGCTCTTGAGGGGACTTGTGGCGCTTATGGTACTTAGACACTAGGTAAACTGTCCCGTGGTGTGTTAGGCAACGACACGGGAGCCACTGATCTTACTACCCTACAGTCGGGGAATGCTGAATCCCCAGACGGGGAACATTGAACTTCATATGAGGAGAGGTCACTCGCGTTTTACATTATAAAGTTTACAATCTGATTATGTCACACGTTGTATTTGTGTTACGGGTTTTAAATCAGATTCTTGACCTCGCGGTGCTACTTACTTTTCTCTGTGTGTTTTCTTCTGTGTGTATAGGTTAATTCTTTAATTTCTACTGATATGAAATTTTTGGATATTGGAGTGGAATTTTTTGGTGTTGCTTTTTGGGCAGCATATTGAAGTGATTTAAAATAGTTTTCTGTTTGGAATTCTTTTTAATAAAATATATTACATCAAAATGGCCCAAATTTACATATAGCTACAAAGCGAAAGTCCGTTCCTTATAATGCGAAGTTCAGACGGAGTCTAACGTTTTGTTTTAATTGCACTTCTGACGGTTTGGCACTAACTTTACTTTACGATGACGATGAAATAATTAAGACGTTCCCTCAACATGAGCGAATATCAAGTCTGTTCTTCTCTCAATTTTTCTTTACTGCATATGTTCCTAAGATATTTTTTATGAAGCTCTATTTGACTAAGAAAGTTTATTTTCGTTACCTTTTAATATCAACAATTATTACTTGGCACAATGTAGAAAAATATTATTTGTTAAACCTCCATTAGCGTCATGTATGTATATAATTATATTCGATTTTAATCCGTGTCGATTCTAGGGCAGTCTCTAATTGGATACGAAGATAAATGATAATGAAATAACAGGAAATATATTATCACTATCGGCAGATCTACTCTGATTGCTTTAATTACGCTTAAGCATGCCACATACCTTAATTGTATATTTCGTTGTCGGAGTATGTCAGTGTGTGGCTTCCGAAAATACCGGATTTATTTATATAAATACTTGAAACGGGGAACACATTCAGTCAATAATTAGAAAGTATGGTCTTCTATTTTTATACCATTTCCTGTTTGGTTTGAATGAGATAAAAAATTTATACGCAACAATAAAGGATATAAAAAAGAAAAGAGTCCTGCAGATGATTTACAACGTTTCTAATTATTTAAATACAGAATAAATAGCATAGAGCATTTTAGGTTATTAATCCGAGTATATGAAAGTTTAAAAAAACATTAGACTGTAAATAAATTAAAATAAATAAAAAGTAATGAAAATATAGTATATACTATTATGCAGTATGTTATACTACTAATATACCTGTTTCGTTCAAAAAACATAGAATAGCTTTTTTACTAAACGTTAAGTAAATTAATACAAATTGTGAATTTTACTTAAATTGTAATCGGCTCACGAATACATAAAATACATAGGTGAGAAGCAATTTACAGTCATGAAGTTTACTTACATGCATGCATATAGCGAAGCCATTTATATAATTGCTATAATTACCTTCCAACTTTACAATATCAGCATGACGTATATCTATGTACAATTTCCGCCGTATAAATATTGTTTAGTAACTGCGAAACAATGCGAATTTCGCTTCCGAGTATTCACAAATGGAATCGACTAATTTGGATTATATTTGAGGTTATATTGCAGTTTAAAAGTATATAAAATATTAATTTTTTTAAATCAGTTTTAGATATTTTAGTATAGTGCGGCAATTCTAAATTTTTACTTACTAAGAACGAAAATATTAAATTCTGATAATCTAAAGCTAGTTTAGAAAAGTAATTAAAAATTTTTATTTGACTAAAATGAGTTAAATTGAAAATTTTTAGTTTGGAGCGAGTTAACAGGAAATTAAAAGCTACATTTTATATGTTGTTTTCAATTTTGACTTAGAGTTTAAATTTTGGGATATCTAAATGAATTTATAGGGAGGACGTTAAACAAAAATTTAGCAACAAAAAATGTAGATTTCGATACCCCCTATGGAGATTTTTTTATTTTGACTAACCTACTATAAGCTAATAGTAAAAATTGTATATTTTCACTTAATTAGAAAGAACATTTTAAATGTTAGTGTCTAGTCGAGTTAACAGCGAAAATGTGGATTAATAATTTCTTAGATCAATTAAGATTGAACAATTTAGATTTCCTGATTTGTTTGTAAATTTAACTTAACTAGAACAAGTTAAAAGTAAATATTTTAGATTTTGACTTAATCAAAGAGAATATTTAAAATTTTAGTTTGTCTAGACATATTAAGAATAAAAATTAGAAACAATGACTGGTTAAGAGCGAGTTGAGACAAAAAATGTAGATTTCGAAAAGTCTAATAGGGTATTCCTTGTATTTTAACTTACGTGCTATGAGCTAATAGTAACAATTTTATACTTTCACTAAATTAAAAAGAAAATTTTAATTATTTAGATAGATAGATTTCGATATGTCTGTAGTATTTTCTTTAATTCTGACTACAATGTCTAGGCAAAAAGGGAAAATTTTATATTTTGACTAAATTAAAGAAAAAATGTAATCTTGATATAATTAGAGAAAAAACTTTAAATTTTAGTGGGTTTACAGACAAGATTAGAGTAAAAATGTTAAGTGAAGTTTTGTTCAGAGCGGATTAGAATTCGATATGTTTATAATAAACCGATATATTTATAGTGAAGTTTTTTAATATTGACTTAACTAAAACAAATTAAAGGTAAAAATTTTACTTAATAACAGCGAAAACCTTAAATTTTCACTTCATTAAAGAAACGTTTAGACGAATTTGCTAAGTAATGATTGCTTTGGAGAGAGTTCGGTCCAACAAATTTCATATTAGTGAAATTAATTTTGTCTTACTCATTTAGACCCAGTTAAAAGTGAAAATTTTAGATTTTCATTACAACTACATATTTTAAATTTTAGAATGGCTAAACTTATACAAAAATGTAACAACTGGTAAAAGTATGGGAGGAAGAAAAAGCAGGTAAAAAAACTGAAGTCAATACAAATAAATATTTATTAAAAGAGAGAACAACAGAAAATAAAATAACAGAAAAACTACATGAAGAGACAAAACTTTCAAAGGATAAATTTAAGAAGGATGGTCACACTAGATGGAATAGTAAATTCCAACAATTATGATTAAGAAAGAGTTAAGTAACTAAAAGTGTAAAATACAATAATTCATCCCGTAGTATCATACGCCTGTAAAACTTAGAAACATTTAGCACCAGAACAAAAAAGGGAAACAGAAGAAATAGTGATAACTGCAACGATAATTACTAATAATATTTAAAAAAAAATAAAGAAGGCTAAAAACTATAAAAAATTTCTATAGAAGAAGAAACTAAAAACTCACTAAAACTGTTCATTAGGGTGGTTATAAAACAAACAAATATTTCAAAAAATATATAAATTTTTCCTTTCTGTAACACACATGATTCATATCACCCTGTAATATGAGTGCAATGTTTCCGATTTGACAATAGTTTAAATATTTAAAAAACCTAGTTACAAACTTAAATTTAAAGGTAAAAGCTGTTCTGACAGGATAAATTTCACTATAGCGTCTCTAATCTGGGAGCAGTGGAGAACCGCACGTACGGGAATTCTAAAGTCAAACATCAGAGAACAAAAACAATCAAATGTGATGTTTACCGTCGTGTATCTTTTATAGTATACAAAGAGATAAATTACCTTTTTGTTGAAAATCAAAGCAAAAAGTAGTCTCTGTAAATTCAAAGTTCAAGAGGACGAATAAACTTCATTATTTTGTCTTTGGACTTTTCTACACATATATTTCATCTTAATTTATTAGCTTTTGATGTTCCACATTTGCTAGCTTTTGTGAAGCTTTGTGGATAAAATTTAAGTAAATAAATGTGTAGAGATGTTTTATATTTCTATATGTTTTCTATTTCTTTTTATTGTGCGGTCTGTTTCTTATTTTTACAATTAACTGTCTTTATTTCGTAATTTAAAAATGTTTTTAGATATCAGATTTTTACTTTTAGGAAATTAAAGTAGAAAATACAAATCAAAATATATAACTTTTAAGTGAAAATTTTTAGAATTACCTTATTAAACCCGTCCTAAAAAAGTAAAAATTGGTGTAAACAGATCAACTTCTCAATTTTTCACTCTAACCTTGCCTAAGCACACCAACATTTACAAATTTTCACTTTGAACTTGTCTAGAGAAATCAAAACAAAAAATGTTCTATCTAATTAAGTCATATCTAAATTTTCACTATCAACTTTTAATGAAAATATGTGCATGTAAAATTTTCGCTGTCAACAGAAGAATTTTTCTATTTCTATTGTATGCGTATATCGGTTGCAGTAGTGTCAAACAAATAAAAGAACACAATGTGAATAAGTACATGTTGATCATCCACAGAGTACTCTCCCAAAAAATATTTTATTCTCTATAACATTACATAGAAATGAAAATGTCTGCTTACAACACCGTAGTTCAGCTTTATCGGGAATTATTTATCAAAAAATTGTATGTAGGACGTCAGAAAATTGTATGTAGGACGTCAGTAAATTATCTGTACTGAATTCATCTGTTACTATAACTATTAAAAACTTTCTTTTTTCTTTATTTACTTTTGGACGAGCTTTCCTGAAAATTAACTGATGATTTGGAGTCAATAATAAATGTTGAACTTAATCGCAAAGTTAAATATATTAATTGTAAATAAGTCCATGGAGAGTTAATGTAATTACTTCAATCACAAATTGTGAAATGGTATGCAATTTAATATCTGTATTTTATTATCAACTTTGGATTAAAACAAGATCAAATCATGTGGCATTACAATTGATAATATTTTATAATCTTAACCGAAATATCAAATCATCACATGAAAAAGAGAAATAGTATTTTGTAGAACTGTATTAAATGACTAAAGTCACTAAGTAACCTGAATAGAACAACCAAATGAATATGCTTACAATATTTAGAATCGTCCTTTTTATACGTGCAATGAGTACACTTTAGTAGATATTTATTGAGTTATTATTATAAATCTAATCGAAAACACTCAAGAAACTACGTAAAATGTATATCACAATTTTTTTTTAAAGTAGGAAAAAAATATGCACTTTATATAGTTATCGCATATTTTTTTAATCTAAATGAAAATTGACCAAAAACCAACAAATTGCTGTTGTAATTGAATATACAGGGTGTTTCCAAATACGCGTCCCATAGAGCACTTGCAATTTTTTATGAGAATTTATGGTGACTTTCTATTTACCACTTTTTGATTTAAGAATGGAGAAATAAAATACAGGGTGTTAAAAATTCCCTAAAAAAAGGTTCTTACTCAATAACTTTTAAACTGATTATCAGTTTTTAATCAAATTTGGTATACTACTCCCTTTTTTAGTTAACAGCAATAAATTGATGACAACAAGGTTCTAAATAATTTTGAAGCGACGTAGATATGGGTACTTTCACAAAAAGAATAGCACCTACTATATAATAGTAATCTACTGGATTTAAAAAAATAAGGCCCAATAATGCCTATAGAGAACCCTGCGCACTTTCGCCACCATCCTACTCGGTCTGGGGGCCAATCAGTGATTTTTTGAAACTAGAGACTGCATGCTGCCTCTCCCTGTAAAATATAACAAATTCCATTTCTAAGGGATTTTTTTAGTTTTCAACCTTGTTTGATTTACCATTACTCAAATTTGACATAGTAAAGGGACAAGCTGATCAATTTCCGCTCTTCGTCATTTTAAATGATTCTCTCCATCGTTAAATGAATTCACTGCTCAACTTAATGGAGTAAAAACAATAACACTTTATAGTCTGTGTTGCATGCATTTATAAAAATTTAAACAAACTATTAATTCTAAAATTATAAAAAGACTATATAATAGATAATCATTAATTTAGAGACAATTCTTACACAAACACGAAAATAGAGAAATAATAGAGAGGAAATTAAAAATAATATAGAAATAATAAAAACAGAGATATTGAGTATATTGATAAGAATATTAAAAGATTAGAGAATAAAATGATAACCAAAGAAGCTATGATTAAGATTAAACAAGAAATGAAACAAATGAGAAGTGAAAAGGAAATAGAAATAATATAAGAAGAAGAAGTGAATAATACAAATGAAACCAAAAAGTCGACAAAGTTATTGATATTGGGAAAAATATAATAATATAAAAAAAAATTAATAAGAAAAAGTGAATTAATTTATAGATGCTGAAAAATTTAAAGCGGGTTTTTAAGACAATAATGGGAGGAACAGAAACTAATTGATGCCAGAATTCGGTTGAGATATGGGATATATGATAAGAAACAAAATATAAATATAAAATATGCTTTGTTATTGTATAATTCTACACTTTTTTTACAATATCCAATGTGAGAAGAGGAAGTTTTTGTTTGGACGACAATTTGGAGAAGTCATTGGAAAAAATCAAAATAAGGAAGGAGAAAAAAGAGAGAAAATATAAAAAAAAAAATTAAAGGAATTGCCTTTGAATGGTTTGATTTAATAAAAAAATAAAAAAATATACGTTAGTACTAATGTTATTGGAATTATTATAATGGATTATTATTGTGAGTTAGAGAAATAAATACTATGAGTGTGTTATTTGATATAGATTTTTTTGTTATTAATTGTGATACAAGGTTAGAAAAAATGTGTTATTAGTTATAAGAACTCTTGTTTATCAAATAAATTCGATCAAAACAACCATATCACACAAACATATTTTTAAACCATTTTCCTTTTTTTGATAATTACTCCGAACGGATTATAAATTTTAGTTCTGCTCTACCTGGTAACAATAAGCGGCATCATACGCCCTTCGTTTTAAACTGAATTAATTAATTTTTACAGCAGGAGATGATAATTATAAACTGCGCGTGCTGAATTATGGATCAATTTGACATTGAAAATGTTGCATTTCCGCACTAGTGATTTTTTTACTTAGATTTCCTATTATTATGTTGGGCGAAGGTCCTGCAATCTAGTATGTGGTGGCTTTCTATTAATATTACAGTGATTTTGTTGGTAAGTAAATAATTACTTCTTTAACTTTATTTAAATTAGATTTATTCAAAAGAAAAAAAAATAATATTGAGATTGTTTGAAATTTATCGATGCGTTATTCTGACAGTTGCATAGTGGGTCAAAAAGTCGCTTCAGAATTCCAGTAATATTTAAAGAGATGAAGCTATTATTCCGAAAGAGGAAACTTGTATTGAATAATACTAAGTTATATTATACGAAAAGCTTGTTACACTATACAAAAGGAACTTTTTATTCACTTTTGGCTGGCTTTCTTAAACGAGTTCTTAAATATATTTTTCTGTCTTCGGGCCGGAATATTCCCAGTAAGAAACTGGGAAAGTAGAACATTGAATTGTAAGTTTTAAAATATATGTGACGTTCTCTTTGATAAGTCTACCGAATGGAAATGAAAGAAGTTTTCTTACTACGGTACCTATTGAAAAGATTGAATTTAAAGTTATGTAAGTATATATGTATATATAGAGCGAATCTCATCGATTCGCAAAGAATTTATTACCACCAAACAATCTGTCCTATTTTCCACACATTTATATGTAATAATTTTATTTAACTAAATTTGGTTTCAGTAATAAAAATTTTGATTCAATTTATATTCATTTGTTTGCATATCACATGTATAATCTATTAATTATGGCATGAAAAATGCGAACTTGCCTTCGGCTCGTTTCGTATATTACTTCATGATTAACCGAATTACCAATAAATAATCGTTGCATAATATACCATTTAATCACTTAATTTCAGTTACATAATGTTAGCGGGCAAACCACAGAAGAGGATTTCAACACGGACTCAACATTGTCTACAACTTTTGAAACTCCGACGACAGAATCTGTTCCTCAATCCGGAAGTAGCCCTCCAATTACCATAGAAATTCTCAGGGTGTATGTTATAGCTGGAATTGGTAACGCTGTTAAACTGATATGGGGAAAAAAAATAAACGATGTGCTTTTAAATATTACTTATGGAGTGCATTATGCAGAAGATGGTGAAGATCTCACAGGTAAAATAAACACTAATATAGTATTTCTAGTCTAAATTGCAAAACCTCAAAAAAACTCATCAAAATTCAAGAAATAAAGGAGATTCATGGGCGTAGGTGTTTAAATATATAAGTAAATTTGATATTTATTTAAATAATAAAAAAGACCCTGTACGTGGTGAATAATTATAATTTACTTTTAGTTATAATGAATGAATGAAATGTTTTATTTTTCAAATTATTTTTATCTAAGTTGAAAATGTTCTAATATTCTTCGTAATTATGTTACTAGAAATTTTATTACTCAATTACTTAATCATTACCCAAGAAAAATAGTTAGGAACTAAATTATGCATAAAGTGGTGCTGTTAGTAGCAATCATTTTTAATCTTTTGATCGTCTAATTAAACCCTCCCACTTGAAAAATCTCAAATTTTTGAAAGAAGGTTAAACTAAAAATGAGCTTTAATTGAAAAATAAAAAAACATTTTCAAAATCAAATTAAAACAAAACTGCTTCCATTGCAACATTAAAAATTTGTAATTAACATTCGTTATGTAAAGATTACAATACTAAAAAACTAGTTCTTTAGTTATTTAATTAAAAATATACTTTATAAACCTTCGTTCTCAAATTCTGAAGAAGAACCTTCATTTAGTCTAATAATGATGGATTGCAAGGGGGCAACACAATGTACTCATCCTCTTTTTTTATGACATGTTCAGTTATTTTTGTTAATTCTGAAATTCTTTTAATTATTTCATTGACCAATTTTACACTATTTTCTTTTTTAAACACTCGAAAATATTTAAAACAACTCGTTGCGTTTTATGTGTAAATTTTTATTTTAAGTTCATAATTGTCATTACTTGTTTGTGGAATTTCATGATCTTGCCATATTTCACTATTTAGCTACGGTCTCCTAAACGCCATATTTTTAAAGAAAAGAATAATTAAAATTTTAAGCAAACAATGACTCACATACGCTACTGCCTGAGAACTTAGAAAGGCAATAATTTACGACCACAGGAACTCAGTCAAATACTTAAAAATGCGTGTGCGGTTGATTCAGATAACTGACTTGGCCAACTGAACTTCACTATCTAAGATATCAAGTGATTATATGGTACATATAATATTTAAACTCCCATTTCCTATAAAGTTCTTAACATACTTATATAGGATGAACCTCTAAATGGAATTAAAATTTAAGTTTTGCAATTCACATCTTTACACAAGTTTGAAATAAAAAAAAATACAGAATACTAATTTTTAATGGAGTAATGGTAACTGATCATGATGTCTAAAAGATAAAATATCAATGAAATTCCATCAGAACTAAAATTACTATTGTTAAATAAGCATTCAGTAGTTCTCGTATGTAAATTAACTTACATGATATTTTTATAGAGCCCAAATTGTTAACAAGTAACACGAGCGCAACGATGGAAGGCTTGGATTTCTGCACGAAATACAACTTTGCGGTGTCTGTTAGAGGAGAAAATAAAATCAACCCGAACAACATTCGAAGTGTTGTAACGTATTTGGACCGCAAAACACCTCCGCAAAACTTGCGTATCGAGTTCGAGCCCAGAGAACGGCCGTGTTTACTTATTAAATGGTCAGCTTCTTGTGCAAATGTTGGACCGCCCATTGGATACGTCGTAAGTTCCATTACTTTGTTTTTTAACATTTTTTAAAAAGAAAAGAGAAAGAAAATGTGTCAAAAAGTGTAATTAATATTAATAGTTATACAAGACGGTTTCTGCTACCAATATATGTAAATATAAAATGTTAAACTAGAATCTATGTCCATGTACATCTAAATATAAAGCAACCCTTTTCCCCAATCCAGCAAAAATTTTATGAAACATTTTCGATGAGTTTTCGATATCTTTATACGTTTTTATTAAGCGATTTCTCATTTCTTTCAGAATAAGGATTAGCGTTGAACAAATCAAATTTTTGATGAAAGACTACATGAAAAAATTGAATTGTTTTTTGAATAATAAATATATGAACATATCTTAATATTATTTTAAGGCGGTTTTAACTCAATGCGTAACTGGGTTATTGGAAATTAAAGACGCTGAGTAAAAACCATTTATTTATCAATGAATAAAAGCAACTCTTACCAACACGAACGTCTCCGAGTATTCGAGAACTCAAACTTTACTTCCAATTTCTTTTTCATTAAACCAAGAAGACCCCAATGTTTATTAGTTTTGATGCCTAACAAAAATGTTTATTTGTTATCCGATCGCTACCTTGCCATCAACTTTAGCTCACAGAGTATTAAATAAACAGTGAATGTTAAAATTTAGGAAATATTAAATGAAAATAAGTTCTATGTACAGGGCGATACTTAACTAGAACCGTGTACATACTAGCGTAATAATATATTAATTATTCTGTCATTAAAAAAAATCTCCAAGATATTGAACTATTTCTCTGGTCGTATGTGCTGCGGTACAATCTTGTTGGAAGTACCATTTTGTAATTCTTTATCCAGTTGATTTATGAATCTTTTTCGCATTATTCCAACCCAAACACCAAATTTTTGAGGATGTAACGGTTCTTTAACATAAAATTATTGATTTTCAGATAACCACTACCTCATATTCTTTGAATTAATATACCCACAAAGATAAAAGCAAACCTCATCTGAGAAAAAAATTGTTAATGATATTCTCAGTGTTTAGATCATTTTAGAAGCGGTAACAAAATTTTAGAAAAATTTGATACAAACGTTAAATTTCCATTTCAAGATTAAAATGTAATTTTTTGAAATGGGGCAAAGTACCAAATCAAAATACTTAAATTTATCAGCTACTCCAATTAAGGATTTTCTCGATAGTTCAATATATTTATTTATCATATTCTCTCTAATCTTGGTGCCTACGTAAAGTATCTGTTTCAATTGTATTTATTATCTTGACTTTTTTCGTAACCGTAATCAATTTATATCTTAGTACAAACTAAGCATCTTATATATTGGTCCTAAGAGCCGGATAAAACTTCCTAATTAAAACGGCTAAGATTATTAAAAATTTAATATCTTATATAATAGTGGAAGTACTGTTCTCAATTTTATTATATACCAACTGTTTAGTGGATTAACGATATTATGTTCGGCTTGTAAAAGTTTAAGAACACTTTTAGTAAAATCCCGGTTTTAATCAACAGAACCTAATATAAAGCTGAGAGTTTCAAGCGTTAAAGTGAACTGTGAACTAATAATATCCATTTGAAACAGCAGGATATGTTTTATATTTAATGTGCAATTATAAAATGTCCGGGTTATTGCTATTACTTCGTATAAATGCAGAGACGGTTTTATCATATTCGCTTTCGGCAGCAAAATTGAATAAAGCTCATTTTCACAAACAAACAAAAATTTATTATTAAATAAGTTTATCGATTAAAATTAATTACCTACCGTTGCCAATACTTCCACTTAGTAACCGACTTGCTGTAAACCTAAATAGATCTTGAAGAGCTTGGAATCAACACAGAATGTTGATAATTGACAACAAATTTGATTGAGAATATTGAAAGAAGATTAAAAGATTGTTAACATTGTAATAGGGTTAGTAGATGCTATTTTGAACGCTGTAATAATTGGTTTTAAGATTTTTTTGTTATTTATATTTCCAAATAAATAGTTCAGACTCTATAAAATTACATATCAATAGTAATTGTATCTATCGATTCTCCTTTTAATTCTCATCATTGATCCCGGCATCGTTTTTGAAAACTGATTTTTATCACATCATGTTTATTCACTCTATTCTGCTCTTTCCTCTCGACACTTCCTACTTTGCACAATTTTATTGTTTTCTAGAATCTTTCATATTTTCTTTTTATCATTTTTCCTATTAAGTTTTCAACTATTAATCTTTTCAGAATTATTTTCTGCTCCTCCGGCTACTTCGCTTCTTATCTAGTTAGGATTTTGAGTTGCTGGTGCTGTTTCTCCTTTTGTTCAGTTAGGATTTGGGTTATGATTTAGTTCAAGTTTCTAGGGTGACGTCTTCACTAAAATTAAGGATTAATTTTTATCTCGTTTTTTCGCCCAATGGATATATATGAATGATTCCCATTTTCTCCTAGATTACTTTCTTTGGAGGTAGCAAATGTTATTGCTATTTGTCATTACTTTACTTCCAGATATTCTTTATACTTTTTAGGTCCCAATGCTTCTATCCAGATTGGAGTGCAATATAACAAGGTAGACTTGAGCCTCCGCATACGCCTAACCTAATGTAACCATTTATTTTAAAAACTTTGAAGAACTGTATAAAGATCGAAAATGCCTTTGAAATAATTTGTCACTTAACCAAATTGCTTTGATTGCCATTGCGTGTTTCGATATGAGGGAGAATTTTAAATAAAAAATCATTCCCATCGAAATAAAACTTAATGTGTTTTTTAAATAAAAAAAAAATTCTTTCGTTTCTGTGTTTCTGAATGGATCGAAGGACCAAGTTTTCATTGCTAATTAGAGGAAAACGGAATGAAAAGATTAGATAATACTAAAAATAACTAATTATTCCTTTTTGGGTACTTTTATAAGATTGCAATACCCAAGGAGTCGAAAGATGTTTTGCAAACATATATTGTGAAAAATGGTCTCCAATATCCGTTATCAATTTTTGATCCGAAAATTTAACTTTCTTCCGAGATTCGGAGATAGACAATAGTCTTTCATTTTTAAATATTCTATTAATAGAAATATTGTCGAATATCGTAAGAATGAACAGTAAGTAGATTTTAGCAGATGTCCGGTCCTGTGTAAACAGAATCTACTTTTGTAATAACGCAGAATATTAGCCAATAACGTCTCTGGTGGTACACAGATGTTGCATTCATGAAGTAAATTTCAGTGCACTGAAAACTCCCAGTGAAATTCAACTGCTTCCTAAGTAAATAATGAGAAATCTAATGGGAATATATGATATCAACTAAAATTGACATTTATTTCACTGGACTTGAATCTATTCTATCTATTATCAAAAAAGTTTTTTTACTACATCATATTTTTTGGAATATACCTTATCTAGATAATTTAGAATGTTTATACGAAGGACAAATATTCATTGATAAAAATGGGAACCAAAGTCACGGCAAATATAACGAACCTCCGGTTTCCATTAAATATATCGCTGAATCTGCTTTGTTCCGATATTCTGACTTCATTACGACACATAATGTAAAAAATGTTTACCTTGATGTTTAGGGACATGCTCATAATATTTTATTTAAATATTCGGTTATTAATGAGATGAGCTGGAAGTACTTTGTGAGTCAAACATAGCGCGGTAAATGAATAAGTGGAAAAGGGTCAAATAACTTAATTAGGTCCGTAGTCAGCATTTTCGAAATTGGATAAATGTACCCATTTCGGCATCCCTTCATTAAATCATTATGGGTAAATAAGTCGGGCCTTCTAGCAATTAATTATAAAATCTAGGTGTTGCTAAGTGCCCTTACGTACAATACTCAACAGATTTCAAGCTTTCCGGGCCATTCCCATTAAAATTTCATAGCTACTAATTATGAATTGTATCAATAAATTATTTTTGTTGTAGCTTTCTGCGTTCGACCACGAATCCTCCCACTACAGGATCGTCACTTTGCCCGCGAGCAGCCGCGTGGACTTGGTCCACTATTTTAAAGTGGATTACGGTGCGAAATTTGATATCAAAGTGTCTACAAACTTTCCCGGGTCGAAAGCCACAGAGACTGTCACATACAAAGTTCCGAATTTCCTGCAGCCCTACAGAGTTCGGGTTACATCGAACCCAGAGGCAGGAGCATTCATGATCTATTGGCAGGAGCCCTACGTTCCATATTTCGTAGACAGGCTCTACTATGAGGTCGGTTATGATATTTTAATTCACAAGCTGGATTTATTCAGAGAATATTAATTTAGGGAGACTAAAATGTGGTATTTTTTAGGTGCATATCTACAGAGGACTCAACGTTTCGAGTGTTTGTGAAAAATATTACGTCACCAGGCCAGTTTTGGTATACAAAGGGAACGAAACTTTGTATACTTTTAGAGTGGGATCCGTATCTTATGATGGACAGTATCGATCAATGCTGACTGACCCGATAGCCGCCAATATATACGGGGATGTTCATGAACTTGACCCTTAAGATTTCCAAAAATCTCCGCCAAAGCTTTAAAATGTGTGTTCATTTGTAACAGAAATTATTCCTATTTATAACCTGTGTTTTGATAAAAAAATTTGTTAAAAAAAACAGTATCATATAAAAAACTGTATACTCGGAAAAAATATTGAAATTTTAAATATATATGTTCATTTTAAATACAATACGTAAAGGCCTCGGATTATTATTCAATTGTGATGTTTTGGCAGTATCAACATTTTAAACTAAACAAACAATTTTGAGGAAAAATCCTAATTTTTTATTTTAATTTAATGTACTTTTACATACCAATTAAATATACAGGGTAAACCATTTGTGAGTAACGAAACCATCGACAATTTTTTTAAATGGCACGCCTTATATATGTATATATATATATATTATTTTATTGCAAATTTCAAGACGATTCCAAAAATATCATATTTGTGTTAGGTAATTGTTTTGGAGATTCAATAATTTTGAAATCCATATTTTTGAATACTTTAATTAAATTAAAATAACAAAATAATACAACAGTAACAAGTGTTTACTGTGAAATGTTATTTATTTATTGCCTTATTCTATGTTTTAAATCATTTATGTCGTCGGGTTTACTTTAATACACAACATTTTTTAGATGACCCCACAAAAAAGAAATCTAATTACGTGAGATCCGATGATTTTTGGAATCGTCTTGAAATTTGTAATCTAAAAAAATAAAATATATAGGATGTGCCATTTAAAAATATTGTCGATGACATCGTTACTCGCAAATGGTTGACCCTGTATATTTCATTGTTATGTAAAAATACATTAAATTAAAATCAAAAACCGACTTGTCTCAGAATTCTTCCACAAAATTGTTTGTTTAGCTTAAAATTAATGTATTCCATATTTTATATACACATTGGATATCCTTTTTATTAAAAATCAATTAACGTCATAGAGCACGTCGTTAAATGTTCTTCGTTACAACCATACAACGTAGTCGTATCGATAGAAAAGTAGAAAAAATCAAGATAATAATAGAAAAATGTTAAGTTATGTTTCATTGTCATAGTTTATATGTTGGTAAATATACTTACTTGTGTCGTATTATGGTATAAACTATATTTCGAATTGTACTGGTTACTGGTTATGTATCAGTAATTGTTTTTTTGTATGAACGGTTTTTTGGAGGCGATTTTAAAACTTTACTGGTTGTAAAAAGGAATTGACAACTGAAATATTATATCTAACCTAACTAGATTAATGACAGTATAGATTTATATTTGACTATGATAACAATGTTATCAGTTTCTCTAACATTAAAATTTTAGTTTAATACCGGTTTCACGTGCCTACATATTTTTAATATATAATTTATTTAATGTAAAGTATGGATTAGTTAATAGCAAATTTACAATAAACCAGAAATAAAGTTTATAAAAGACGAGTATGTTCAAATAGTTATAAATGTAGGTTTCGGCAACGTTTGGTTCGTTAGTTTCTATCAAAACAATTGAAATTGGTGGTAGTACTATCAAGTAACAGAAATATTGTGTATAACGTTTTTTAGTAAATGGATCATATGAAACGTTATGTGAAACATTTAACTTAATAGCAATGAGTTTGTGAGCCACGATCTCAATATATTGTACTCAATTTAAGAATACAATGCTAGAGCATTTTTAAGATAAAGCGACGATAAACTGACGATAATGTCATAAAATAAAAAATTACGGTGTTATCACAGCTTTTTTCTTTCACTTAAAGGTAATACAGTGACAGTTGTGCTTCCTTTTAATAAATGTTGTTTTGTTGGTTGTGTATTCCATTAATTCATTTTATGTTCGAAATGTAAAAGTTGTTATGAAATTTACAATTAAAAAAATTCTTAAATGTATAACCTGCTTTCTTCCCTCATTTATTAAAAATTCGCTTTTGTTGACCAACTCCTTTCACATAAATCTACGAAATCTAAATACAAAAACGCCATAGAATTCTAAAAAGATTTAATGAAGCGGATGTTGATATGTGACAAGTATTTGGTTGACTTGGCAATATCGTGAACATTCAAAATTTAGTTTCCCCTGCCTATTGCATTTATTCTTAGTTTTTTTATGTTATTCTGTTGACTATAATAACAACTAAAATTGTCGTCATCGTCAGTTTATCCTAAAAACGATTTAGCAAGATGTTTAAATTTGTATATCTGGAAATAAAAATTGTCAATGTTTTTAAAACTTACTCGTAAAAATATGTGGCTTATAATCATAATGAAAATATATAAATAAATATATTGGAATTCAGTTTCTCGAGTGGAATTAAATGTAAATAAAGCCCGTTCATTTTTTATGTTTTGATGATTTAATTGGCACTATATGGGAATTATTTCCACTCTATTTTTCTCTATGCATGAATAATCAAATAAACAAATAAATATTTCATCAATTTTTCGAATGTGTTGTAAATATTGATGTGAAATATGTATTTGGAAATAATAAATTTTGGGATACGGAGATTCCACATTTGACATTTGCAATGGTGCTACATTTACTGTTTCTCTGATATTATTAGTCACATTAGTTTTTTAAATACATCACCCTGTATATTCAATTAAAAGTTACATATGGTTGAACTAGTATTGAAGAGAAGATTCCAAAAATGACTGAATATACAGGGTGATCCCAAATTTTGTAGAATTTGGACTAGCAATTTACGAAACAATTGGCCGTTTCAAGACTTTTGGTCGTCTCTGTGTATGATTTTTCTCAATTTTATTTTAAAAAAGGAATATATTTGGAAGCATTAGGTAATTTAAAGACCATAAATGCTAGAATAAGAGGAACTGTTCCGTTCTCTCCTTTAAACCGAAAAAAAGAAGACAGTGGTCTAAATTACCAATATATCCGAACATTTTTAATGATTTTTTATTTTATTTGACTCGGAAAAATAAGTATCAAAATATCTTAATAAATTAATTAACGTATTTTACACTTTATCAAGACATATTTGTTGGCACTGTAACTACAGCTTTTTTTTTAATAAATGGATTCTGTCCACATAGATTGAGTTTTAGTTTAAGTGTTTTTTGTAATAACTTTTAAGTTTTTTGCTTTAAATATCCCAGACAATAATGATCCAAAATTCTCTAAATTACATTTAAAAAGCACGCTCTGGCTTCTTCTAGAGGATTTAATGGATTTTTTGCGTCTAATGGAAGTTCTACATAACTTAAAAAATAATTAAATCTTGGCAGCCGATGACAATGAACTACGAAACGATTAAAATGGAAGAAGTTTAGAATGATGTAACTTAAGATGTCAACATATATTTTTTCAATTATTTAGTGACCCGGAATTAAGTAAAATTTTTGTTTACACAAGGAAAATAGAATAATGGATAGTTCAAGAAAAAATAGCCAAAACCAGTCACTTATCTTTTATTTGTGATTGTTTAACGTATTAACAATAATATCACAAAAGTAAATATATCTTAGAATTTCAATTAAATTCGATAAATCTCAGAAATTCAGATAACAGTTTCGTTAACGGAAATAAACTAAAATCAGCAGTGGATTAAAATTTTTTTTTAAATAATCGATTAAATCCACAGCTGTTTCTGTAAAACTTAATCAACATTTAATAAATATATTTTCATTCATTTTTTAGACAATATTTTGAACTTATGCTAAACATAATATGTACATATAGGGTGGCTTCACTTTATTGTTTTCAACAAAGTGGCTAAGGAAAGAAAATATGGTGTACGTTCGCCACTTGGTGGAACACAATCTGCAACAAACAAACAAAAATATTAAAAAACTTAACAAAACAAAAATTGAAAATATACAGAGTGTGTCTAAATTCATATGGAAAAATTTTGGAAGTGAACCCTCAATAAAAATTATGAGTGGTTTTTCGTATAAAATATGTATCCCTACAAACCACTAAAGACCGGAATTAAAATCAAGTCTTTAATTTTTTTTCTGAAGTCCGAGTTAAGGTAGAAACTTCAAATTTTGGTGATGACATGTACTTATAAAGAGGTAAAATTATGAGATTTTTTTTGGTATTGCCCTTAAGGGGGTAAAATTTACAATCCTTATTTTATTTTATATTCTTTTTTATGGGACTGAATTTTATAAATTAAAAATATTATTCGGAATATCTGTTTTATATCTTAATATTTTTATACCTTCCTTTTTTTCTCATAATCTAATAGGTATTTTTATTGTTTTTTAAGTCAAATAACATCATGAAAATTGTGATAAAAGAGAGACGTGAAGAATATAACGTAAGTTATAATAAATGGTAATAATGAAAAAAATCCTCAAAATTTAAAGAATTTATGAAATGAAAATTCAATTTTAATTCCGTCCTTTCGGGGTCATATGTCTTTAGAAGAAAAATATTTTATAGATACAAAACTTTATTTTTAACGAGAACCCCCTACTGAAATTTTACGAATTTAGAAACACCCTGTTTGTTTTAATTTTCCATTAATAAAACGATTTCAGATATTTAGTTATCAGGTTAATATTTAAAAATATGGAAAATTAAATATGGATAGCTAAATAATACTTATCTTGAAGACTGTAAAAATTCAAGATATAAGTCTTATTTATCTTTCCATATTTATTATGAATAATTTCCATAAAGTAAGAGTTGAAGCAATTAAATTAATTATAGAAAATTAATTTATTTGCTGTAGAGGTGGGCGGAAAATGTAAAAATGTAACATGGGATAATCCGTCTTGTAGCGTTAAGGTTGTAAAAATCGAGCAAAAGAAAGCTCTTTGCTGAAAGTGCGGCAATTCATTATGCAGGATTGCACATCTCACTTTTTAACCTAATGAACAGGGATGGAATAAGTTATAAATCATTAAAATTAAGAATACAGTTAGTAAATTTCAGATTCCCTGAAGATTTCATTGTTTTGTTAAAAAATTATAAAAGGTTTAATTGTTAAAAATTGCGACTTTTACAAAAGACAATATTATAGGTAATTCCTTATGATTGTACCATTTTTAAACTGTGATGAAATTTTCATTGATTTTATAAATAATTATGGTATTAATTGAGTTTTACTTATGATTTTAAGTAACTATTAGATTTTATTATTCCAACCACAAGATTTAAAAAAAGCAGTATTAAATAATAATCCCTAAATACGTCTCTATCTAACAAATCCCATTTTTCCTCTTTTATGAAGGAACGCTCCTCTTCGGAAAAGGGCAAGAGAAAATTAAATAACACGTGGTATGATGTTTGTTTTCTTGCTGGCGTTTTAACTTTATTGCGGTAAAAATAGTTAAAGAAAAATGTAAGCACCCACAGAATATTTACAGTTTGTTAAACCCGCAAAGATGAAAGAACAGAGTTGTATATTTTATATACAAAAAGCTCTTTTCGTCAAAATATTTTAATGCTATTCTTTCATTTATGAAAAGATACCGTCAGTTATTCTCCCGCTTATGGCAATTTTCTAAATCATGTTTATCTCGGATATCAAGGTAAATGTGAAATATTTCTTGTTTCCTTTATATTTGACATATGTTACAGAATTTTCTTATCAACTCTTTTCAGCTCGTGAAAATTCTCCGGTATGACATACTTCTCTGGCAGGTATCGATTGATATGCTGACTCCCCCTCGCATACAAATGTATTTGCTTACTCGCATTTTTTTAAGTATCTAAAACAGTCACTCTTTTTTTTATTCTCAGAGAAATGTTTTCTCCCAACTTTTCTGCGAATGTATACATAAATACATCAATTCTTAATACTTCTGTTTTCGGGTAAAATATCGAGCCATCGAAAATCAAAATGACATAGGATTTAAAATTTAAATGTTTTGGTTTGGTACATGGTGAAAAAAGGAAATTAAAATCCAGTCAAAAATTTAAATGCAAATATGAAGGAAATATTTGACTAATAGGATCGAACGAATTATGAAATATTCAAGCAGCAAAGCATAAACGCAGAGGAGTTTGGATCCAAGTCTAAACAAAATTCATGAACAAAAAGTAATATAACCAGCGGGGAAATGGGACACTAGGGACATCACAAAAAAAAAAAATCATCTTAGAACCTCTCTAGTTTTAGAGTGATGTCACTGATATAGGTAGTTGATGAAATTGCTGGGTATATATGTGGTATTATTTATGATAATTCTAGGTAATTGAAATAGAAAATCAAGAAAAAAATCAAAAGTCTCGAAAAGATTCGAAGTTATAAATTTTGTTTATAAGAAAATGTCAAATATTAATTTTAATTCTGTGTAAGTGACTACAGTATCAACCCAAAACAGTTAAATTTCTTTCTACTCCAATTATGATTTTTCTCGATGACTCGTATTTTTTCTGTCTTAAATATCGTTTAATTTTATTATTTTATTATTTATTAAGTGTCTAATTTTGTTAATAAAATTGAGTCAAAATTTTTTTCATGTTTTAGACCTGAAGTTCTATAAAATTTTATACCAACCTGACACTGATAAAATTCGATATATTTCCAACACCCCGTCTTCGTGGTATTTTCTCAAAAATCAAATTCGTAAAAAACAGAACTCTAAAATCACTAATCGTCTTTTATGTACATTGTAGAAATTCACACAACAATAAATTTTAAAATGTTATTAAAATGTCACTCGCATGCTCTTGCACTCCCCATTCTAATCGTATTCACAATCCGGCTAGTCCAGCAAGATTTTATGGTCCTGCGACGGCCACAAGGATGCTCAAAAGGACGGCAGAAAAGGGATACTCTAACCGAAGTTGGCCGCCATGTTGCATTGCTGCTGGGTGTTCTCCTGAAACAAACATACACTAGCAATTTTCTGTGAAAGTCAAACAATTAAACTGAGTAGCAGACAAAAATATAATACATATTTTAATTGAAGCAGACAAACAAGTTTCGTGCCGTTATCACATAAAATAATACGTAGAATTGTGTTTTATTACTAGTACAACAAATAAAATTTTAAGGTATTATATATTAGGCAAAAATTTTATTGGGAAATAAAATTTTACGGTTTCTTCGAGAGCCCAGTAACTAAGTTATTGAAGCTCTTTATTCTTTGTAATGAGTCATAATGACGCTGATATCTTATTAAAATCAAGCCGCTGTATAACTCTTAAGAAGTTTTACGCGGTGATAATTTTAACGAGCAACAGAACACGAGGATTCTCACTCTGAAACCTGAGACTAAAAACACAATTTCCATTTACAAATTTGCCGAATGGGCGCACAATAAAAGTAGATGAATACAAAATGGCATAAACTTTCTCTTTTGTAAGAAATTATGTATTGTAATTTTGGAAGTTTCACGAACTAACTTCCCCTTGTCGGCGAACGTAATCAAATGAAGAGGTCACAGCAAACGGGGAATAATATTCAAAAAGTATTTTGTTTCATTTTGAATTATATATCGCTTTGTCTACATGAAATACAAAGTAATGTCTGATTTCAACAAACTAATTGTCTGCTTCTTTATAAAAATTGATACCGTGACAATAAGAAATAAAAATAGTTTTTAATAATATGTATAAAAAAATGATTTTTCTACGTTCTGGTTGAGGGGAATCTCAATATTAGACTCTATATCTTTCCACAATATTGTCATATACAAAAAGGTCATCAGACTTATTTTTCAAGTTAACCCTTTCAACTTATTTATATTTAGTAATCGCTTCGTATAGTAAACATTGTTTTACATTATTGAAAGAGCGTTATACTCTACGCATGAACTACGTAAGGTTACTTTTCAAGAACATAAACATTATTTAATATAAATACGTTACACTCGGAAAGGGTTCAGTGGTCCCCGTCTGGGGATTCAAGCGGTTCCCGACTGTGGGGAAGAGATCAGCAGTCCCCCGACCGTATACCTAGTGTCTAAATGTCATAAGCGTCATGGGTCCCCTCAAGAGCAACGCTTGGTGTTTGTTGAGCAGGTTTTGTTTTTCTTTATTAAACGGTAATTGTTGCTAAACTTGTCGTCTCTTACTCTTACGCCCTTAAGGAAACTGCGCTCTTATCCAGAAGAGAATCCGCTTAATCTGTAACACGTTCGAAGCTACCATTTGCTGAATAATTAATTAATCTTCTTAACCCTTTTTGTTACTCTACGATCTAGGGCCCTGCGTGGTAATATAAAAGAAATTAGTAAATGAGTGACTGTTTGGACTAAGGTATTTTTCAAAATAGACCTACAAAGGATTTTTTTATTTTACAATTCTATTAGCAGTTAGAGCAATTATATGGGCTAATACGCTGATTTAAGAAATAGTTGTTTAATCCTTCCATCACGTTCTCCCTTAATCATTCTTCAGATCAGCAGGCTAATTCCCGTTGAGTCTTTTATGAATTTGTTGTTCTAGTAAGGAGTGGAGAAGTGTATTTGAGGGATTTTGAAGTTTGTCTGCTTCTACTTTAATGACAACGATAACAAATGGCTCGTTGAGGTCATCATGAAGTGTTTGGTTGGACAAATACCAGAGAACATTAGTAATCATTCGTAAAATTTTTTACTCACTTCACTGCATTATTACCAAATTATATTTACTTGCACAACCCCAGAGAGTTGTATACCAAACATCCATATTGGTTAAAACATTTTTTTATAAAGTACAACTAAAAAATGTGCTAATATCAATCAATTTGTAATAATCAAAGATTATTAAAGTTAAAAGGGAACGCTTTTTATCTATTAAAAAGTCTTGAAATTGAAATTAAATTGTAAATTTTCTGAAATTGTAATAATAACCTCAATGCCATTTATAAAGAGATATGTCAAAAAGTTGAGGTGTTGTGACGGTATAATCTTATCATTTTTCCTCGATATATATATATATATATATATATATATATATGCCCATTTGGGAGAAAAATCCAAAACGGGAGATAAAGGTTGAGATGATTGTTGCCAAGAGGGCACAGAAAAAAGTTGACTAAGGAAGTCAGTCTTTTCTGAGTTCGAAGGAGTCTGGTGTAGAGACTCAAGGAATCTTTTCGCAAGATTCGCAACGGAGACTTTAAAAAGTCTTAGCAGATGCTTCGAATAGTTTTTGTCTCAAAAATACTCAAAAAATACTCACAGTAAGTTTGATATAAAAACTAGTTTTTTGTGATAATAACTAACCACTGTTAAGTCAATTACAGAATAACTTAGATGATTAAATTATTAAATACTAGAGATTCTTTTGCGTTTTTGCCGCATATAAAAATTCAACTCAATTTTAGAGAACCACATTGCTTTTTTTCCTTTTTGGTGAGTAAACTTTAGAGTAAACTATTTCATGGTAATTTTGTCTCACTGTCTTGTTTATTTTTATTTGCACAATTCAGTATTAGATGCCTATTTCCCTTTAGTTGGGGATTGTTTGTTTAAAAACATCTGTTTTATTTGTTCTGAACTATATTTCTGTTATTTTGCAATTTCAATAAATACCTCGCCATTTAAACTAAGTTTTCCCAAAATAGGAAATTTGTTTTTGGTTTAACACTTTGACACAAATTAAAAAACAAATTACAATAAGGCCCGTTAGTTATTGCCTTAAAATTTACCGCCGTCCAAAAAATGTCTTCCTTTTGCTGGAATTGAGCCAACAACACCCGATGATTGATTATTAGCTTTAAAACCCATAGAAGAAAAGTGTAATCTTTTAAACCACAAAGGAAAAACTTTAACACTGAAAAATTGATAAAACAAAAATTTACTACAAAGTAACTTGGCATCGACAGCAAGACCGATTTTTTCTTTAATTAATTTGCTCCCACTCCCTCGCGAAATCGTCCACTCATTTATTTGGCAGTTTTTTCTGCAATTTTGCCAAATTTCATGAAATCAGCTAAGCTTACTTTGTATCGGTGTTGAATGTATACTTTTATTTTTTCCTTGTACTTTAATACCATTTTCATTATTAATTCTCTAATTTACATTTGTTGTGAACAAATACAACAGGCTATAAATAATACAAAAATTATACTTTTATTTAAAAATAGTTTTCTAAATTTACTTGTATACTAAAGGTTAACATATAATCTAATTATTTTTCTTACAATTCTTTTGAAGATTTTTATTAGTTATTTAAAATCAGACCTGTTAAGTTGTAACAACTTTGATCTTATCAACTATTCGAAAAGATACTAAATTTTAAAACATTTACGAATATTATTTACTCAAATCAAAGTTCGATTTGTATTTGGCTAATATTTACACTAACTAAAAATATTTAACGGCTTTATGGGTTTAATGAACTTCTTTTTAGGGAAATATTTTAGTTTTTTAAATTTTTAATATATTGCGTGACTTAACATGAAAATTCCATTACAATATCAAAGGGTCAAATAATTATTACACTCTCTTCTAAGAATAATTTCTACTACGCGATAATAATTCATTTTCAGCCTTTGATGGTCCAGTAGCTAATTAATTACATTAAAATTTGACTTTTGGAAGTTTCCGTTTCAAATAGGCTGGAAGAGTTAATTGCTTTGTTAAAGCTGTCATTTCGCGTGAAAATGTTAATGAAGTCAGAAGCAGCTCGAAATGATTTGTTTCTGATTAAAGTTTTCCGGAAAAAAGGGTCGACGTAAAAATTTATTTGATATGGCTTTATGAAATTCTCATTTTTAAACAACCAACACTCTCAGTTTATGATCAGATTAGAACGGATGTATCAGATATTTTAATTTTTGCGATACAAAAATGACATTTTTATTAAAAAAGGAGTGGGTTATATTTTTAGAATGTGTATACGTCAATGGTATTGGCAGTCAGAAAATCAACCACGATATGGTTTTTTTTGAAACTTTACCATCTAGTTCATTTAATTAGCTATGGGATTTATATTGTTTAATTGTTTTTCGAAAATCTTAAGACAATAAAATTATTTTTAGTTCAATTCTTTTTCTGTTTTCATTTTATCGTGTAATCTAATCTGTGATCGAAAATAAAAAAATGATGCCGCTTCACTTAAATTTACAGAAATAAAATTCCAAACAAAAAGTCTCATAACAACGAAAGGTAAAAGAAAATGTAGGATAATTCCACTTTAAAAAAAGGTTTAGTAGATTAATAATAAAGAGATAAGAGATTGGATTTCATCAGGTTAGTTTATCCTGAATTTTGGTAATAAAGTACTCAATCTAATCAATCCGCTTTGCTGACTTCAATTTTATACATTTTCTGAAAATAATTTTAAATTTCAAAGTTTGTTTCAACATTTCATAAACCGATTCTGTACGGTTTTGTCCCATTCTAAATCTAACAAGTAATCATTAATCCAAACTTAACTTCATTATTAGAAAAATAACCTGATCCCTAAAGACTGGGGCCCGTTTTCGAACAAAGAAAATATATTTTCTTGGCTGTTTTCTTTCCTTATTGGCAAAACAAAGAATAAAAGTATTCCTTAATGATTTTGACCTAGTGTTTTCTTTCAAAAATATACCCACTTCATTAGTCCACGAGGCCTTGCAGGCAAGATAAGGGCCTCCTTCTATTATATCACATTGTCCGCTATCCGCTAATTCCGAAGGAAAAATTGCTGAAATGGCTTATTTTGCCAACTCGATAATTTTTTTCGTTACATTTGCTAACTGTAATCCATTCTGATTTTTGCCCGAGATAAATAGGGATTTTTTTTCTGCGCAAAAAGCCGTCATTTCTGCCAAAGATAAATCTTAATTTTTCGGATGAACCGCAGAGCAGATACGAGTTGCCAAATATGAAACTAAATAGAATCCAAGTGAAACCAACTGCAAAAATTAATCTAACCATGAAAAAAAAATGAAATGCAAAGACTGAAGGTAGATTTGAAATACAACTAATAAATTTATATATCTGGGATTGATGCAAAAAAATCACCGATGTTATATTGTAATGGGGTTTTTAAATAAAGGGTACAATTTAAAAAAAACTAATTTAGGATATTACTATTACAACTAAAATAATGAAGGGCTACCAGATTATAAATAAAAGATAATTATTTGTAAATACAATTAAAATGATCACGAATCAATTTTGAGTGGATCAGGTCGTTCCAGATTTCGTACTATTGATACCACAGCATCTACTATTTCGACCCTCTCTAAATTTTTATAATCAGAAACATCGTTTTAGCATGACTTTCGCATTTCTTTATAATATCCCTTTGTAAATTGAATCGGATTATGATAGGGTTAATTATTAATTTTTTTTTGGTTTCCTTTCTTATATAGGTTGTTAATAACGCTGTTCCCGTTATTTTAGAATATTTTCATTATACCAGCTTTATTTAGTATATCAAGTATTATTTGAATGCCTTTTTAATCATTTTAGCCATTATCTTATCATTTCCTCGTGTTTTAGTCATATTCTTTAGTACTTCAATTTTTATTTTGATTTTCAGGTTTTGTTGTATTTTTCTTGATGCTTTGGGTTGGTTGTACCAGTAATTCTTAGCAATATTCTTTGAATCCAATGTACGTTTAAGGAATTATTATTATTCTTTTTATTATTATTTGTCGAGGCGCCAATAGAGAGATTTTTAAAAATACTTCAACAAGAGCCAAAAAAAAATTAAGAGAACTGATAGAACCAAGAAATATGAGACGTACTAATGCAAGTAGAAAAATGTAAAAGGACGCAAAAACCAGGAAAAAGAGCCTTCTCTTGTTTAATATCGAAATTCATTTTTTAACAAGATTTATGCATTGTTTTAGGTAAAAACTTATCGAACAACAGTTACATTTCTAGCAATAATTATTCCTACATAAATTTTTTATCTTATCTCAGTGCAGTTATCTAAAATCTCGACTGTTATAAAAATGGAAGCTTGTATTTCTCTACTCCCTTCGTCAACTATTTGTCTTGAAACCCATAAAAAAGTTTGTTTACCATCAACAGGAGATACGCGATCTCGACATAAAGAAGTGACGTTACGACTTGCTCGAGGCCCTTCGTTTAACTCTGAAGGGATTTTCTATTTCCTCGATGAAAGGGTTGTGCCTGCAGTAACTCGACCAGATATGAACAGAAAATAAACAGAACGAGGTGAAAGGATGATTACACAACCAAATTGGCAGGGTCAGGATATGATTCCTTCAAATAGTGAAAGTGAATACGATGGATTCCATAATATGATTTTCTGAAATATAACCTAAAATATTTTATTTATAGAATACAGAATAATAAATAATTCGTTTGACTATTTTTTGTTTGGCCCAAATAATTTCTATTTTAGCAAGAAAACGAAATTTCTCTAAAGAATTTTAATTAAGTATTATTTGAAATAAGTGTTTCATTATATCAATGAAATTTTATTCGATTAAAAGAAAAATGATTACTAAACAATACCGTTTATAATTGTTTCAAATAATTTTTTTCAGTTAAAGAATTTTGATTTGATTCTTTGTACATTACAATTTATTTGAAAATTTTTATTTATTTTGTCAATTGCATTTATTAAATGAACTGTTTCAATCCTTACCCTGTGGAATTTATCCATAATATATATATATAAAAAGATAAATTATACTTTTCCGAATTTCCCCAGTAGTACAAAGCTATTTTTAAATATTTATCTCTGACCAGGTTTCGCTTAATCGCATTATCAAAGAGTGACATACTATTCACTGATTTCAAAATTAATTAACTTCATACCATAAACATTTTAACCAATCATTATCAAGCAATATGAATAGTAATATTCTTTTTTTCCTAAAAATTTTTGGTTACTATTATATAGGTATTTCTAAAAAATCAAGTTCTTCTTTTTTTAGCATTTATAAAAAGTAACTCCACTGTTGTTTCAATTGTGTTATTAAGTGTTGGTTTGTGTTTAGTGTCAATGAGGTATTTTGCGTAATGTGACTTATCTGGCTGCTTTAATCTATAAGGTCGTTAAGTGTTCACTGTCCCTTATTTCAAAATTTCTAAAGGTCTGGACAAGATAGTTGGCGTTACAATGTGGACAATGTAGTTTGCAAATACCCGATTTTTAATTTATTAATTTTAGGTTTTATATTTAATAAAAATGAACCCATATTATTGCTTATTTTAAAAGATATTGTACATGATATAATTATTGGTATTTTGTTTGAAATATATCGATGAAGAAAAAACAAGAAAATACGCCAGAAATACTAGAGCAGAATGTGGAGGAAATTATTTTCGAAAAGAAAAGTGATGAGATAATTAAAAAGAAGAAGACGAAGAGATAGAAATAAATACAATAGAAGTATTAACTACAGAAAGAGAACCTATAAAAAATTAATTAATTTGAAAGATATAATGAAAATGATTGTTCAAAATAAGATAAAAATGATGGGAAATATGGGAAATAAAATAAAAGAATAAGAAATAGTGATAGTATAATAAATAAAGATAAAGGTGATATATCAGTGGACTGATAATTGGCCAGTTTACAACATTTAAATTGTATGAGAATAAATAGTCATTTAAAATATTTGCTTTTTCTTTAAATTGGCTTTTCATGCTAAACCGCTTTTCGGAGGCCATTAGATATTGCCTACCTTTTTCACCCTCAATGTAAATTGTGTGTACTTGCATCAATATTTAGGCCTTAGCACAAGGCAGTTAAAAGGAAACTTTTGATAAAAAGCCGCCGTAAATATCAAAATATTCGCCTTGAGGTGCACCTGAGTCGAAAAAGCTTTTACGCGCTTAATTTTAAATACAGCTTTTTGGTTTTTCCCGGCCTATTCGGTTAATAACATATTTCTGGATCAAAAAAGCCCAAAAACGGTTCTTAAATTTAATTGCAGGAGTACGAAATAAAAATAAATAATATTTACCTATATATTGTAATAATATATTTTTTTAGTAATTTATTTGTTAAATAATAAATAAAATTATGAATGAAATAAGATTATATTTATTAAAATAAAAACAAGTACTTCGGTTCCAAATTTTATGTGAATGGACATAAAATACAAATAAAAATCAAGAAAAGCAATTATGATATGTATTAGTATTTTCAGTTCAAAATGAAAAAACATACACTTCACTATACAATTTTACAAGTACATGCAAAGTTTTATCATTTCATCACGATTGATAATTATACACAAAAAAGTGTGTTTATTGGACAAACAGATTATTAATTAAAGTCTTGAATAAAGTTTACCTTTCCCAGTAAATTATACAACATAAATCTATAAAAATCTCTCAAGACTTATATATGTGTATTTGTTTGAATTCTCAGCACTCTTATACATAAATTTAATCTTTGAGAGCTAATTTATTGTAATTTTCTTAAAATGCCGAACTTTGACACACTGATAACTGCAGCCATTTTTTCAGGTTTGCTTTTATTAAATGGTTTTAATAATTTATATTATTCAAAATTATATCGTTAAATATGTTAAATTATTATGCCATAGATTTTTTAATAATTTTACAATATTTCTATATAAATAATTAATTAAAAGAGCTCAAATATATAACAAATCAATCAATTCATTAAATCTACAGATTAAATTATTGTTGGTTCCTGAATGAAAATATATTACCAATTCTAATAATTTTATGGGAGTTCATATCAAATGTTTGAAATTTCAATTTGTTTTAACATTATTCAATAAGTATCTATAATAGGATTAATATTTCATATGAAAACTTTATAGAAATTGTACCGAGCAATTATTTTTGATTCAACAAATACAACTCAATGAACCTTCCACAATGTAGTCTTCCTTAGTTAAAATGTTGCCTTCTTTATTCCTTATGTTCTTCTTTTTGCTTAAATGCTTCATAGAATAATTTCTGATTGTTTTTATACTTTTTTTTATTGATTTTTAGTCCAAGTTCTGTCCATGCATTTTCTTTATCTTTTCTTGTTTTATTTTTTACTTATTTTCCTTTTTCTCTGTATTTTTCGTAAACTTCTGCTTCTATTTTAGTATTTAGATATATTATTCACTATTCACTTTTGAAATGACGACATCTCAGCCAAATATTTTTCTTTAGAGTACAACATGTTTTCTCTATCTTCAATTACGTTCCAGGTACTCTCTACATTGCTGGATGGACGGAAATGTAATTATTAATTTTTATTCTATAATTAATATAACAATATGAAAATAAAAACTTATCCATTGTTCCTTGTTCTCTTTTATTATTGCTTTTATTTCCTCGACCCACCATTTAGTTGTCTTCATTTTTTGGTATCCAATATTTGTTACACCGCAGTTTTTTTTTGCCTTCTATCACAACTCAGTCAAGTATAAACAATGGTTGTAAACATTCTAAAATTAAGTTTTTATTTTGGCACATCTAAATATTAAGAATTATCGATTACAGGATATTTAAAAGAGTAAAAAATGTATTCTCGACAATTATTACACATCAGAACGATTTCTACCACTACATTTTTTAGGTAATACCCTACACATTCCCAGCAATCTTTGAGACACTGATATGAAACATCCCGTATTAGATTAATTAATATTCTTAATTTGAAAAAAATACCATTTTTCACTGATTTATTGAAACTACTTCACAAAATGATAAACTTAAAACGATTAAACGGTCCGATTCGTCTGTAAACTAACACATATCTTTATTAAATGTGTGAGGTATTGCCATGTATAAATTTTCAAGTAAATGTTTAAAGTGAATTTTTGTGCAAACTAATGATCTAAGGAAAAACATTTTTTAGACTATTTCATTGGAAATTACATGTTCTATATACTTTTTGAAAATATGTATGTATGCAGACACTCCGTATATAATAATAACTGAAACCACCAGTAAAATTCTATCTGGAACTTTTCGAACTAATTATTATATAAATTAACATTGAGGGGGAAATTTTGGATTTTATTTCCTATTACTAAGAACCTAAAATTAGTGTCAAATCACGGCTTGAAACAGTTCATCTTAACATATTTGGAAATCCACCAGTTCCGTTCAGATACATTTCACTAATAGAATCTTGATTATTAAAATTTAAAGAAATTTATGTCTTTATTTGATATTGTTTGATGTAAATTCCAAACTATATAATGATGGAGCGGTTTTTAATCCATCGAAGTTGTGGCCAGAGTTGACATTAACGTGATGGCAAAAGGATCGAATATGGTATGGCGCATATTTATCAATTTTCTAAAATAATAAGGACGAATTCGTTTGAAGAGGTCCAATTAGCTGGAGTGGCGCTTTTGAGTGTTTTTTGAGCCGTTTCCTTGTATGGCTACGTCAAAAACACTGAGATCTCGTCGATGGCGATGATGGGAAATGAGAAAAGCACGAAAATTGAACAAGTGCTCGTCTTTTGACGGCTTTTCCGATATGCTGCTTTGTCGATTATGTTCACCAGGCTTTCCGATTATTTATTTTTACAATAGGGTAATACGTCGATTATGTGTGATTTGCAGAAAAAAATAAAATTGTGCGTACAAAGAAATATTTCCCATTAAAATTCCCTTCTTACATTATTAAGCATTAAAGCTTTAAAAGACTGAACCGCTGGAAATATTAAAAATTCAATCCAATAAAATACAACAAATCACGCTTTATGCATGAAAAAGCAATATACAAGGATTGTCCGATTCTCAATATTAATTTAAAACGTGAAAGTAAGACAGGAATTTTCGCGTTCCTGGCGGAGTCCTGAGAAAATTTTTATGTCGTTAACGAATACGGGATGGAAGGCTGGAAGCTTATATTTTATTAAATAAATATACCAGGAACAAAAAATAATAGTAGACGTGTTCTTCATAAATGTTTCTTTTAATAAATATGCAGGGAAGTACATGTAACGTATTTAATTTTGGGATTTTAGAGAGACCAACGTTGGTGGACAATTCAAATTGGATTTATTTTGGGGTTTTAGATATAAAGTATTTTTTTTTCGATTTTAAACAAAATTAAATTCGTTTTTATGAATAAAATCAAAATTTATTAAGTAAAATAAAACAGAAATTTAGATTTGGGTTGAGCAAAACAAATATAAATAAATAGTTCTGAGTGTGAGTTCATGAAACTAAGTAAAATATTAAATTTTACTTTCTAACACAATTAAGATTACTTATAAAATAATGGTTTTGAATCCATTACAATGAAATTATATCAATTTAAAATTTTTGAAAATAAGTTTATAATTTGTTTGTAGTCAAAATGTCAAATCATTTCTCACCAAGCACCTTTCTCATAAATAGAAAAATTGTATAATAAACTGTCTATTTAAAAATATTATATTAGTACCATTAGTATTTATTTCTTAATCAGGCTATAGCCTTGCTGTAACACTTTGTAGAAATAGGTATTCAGTTACAAAATGTGAGGTTAAGTTTTGGTACACTAAACTAGAAACTAATTTTTTTGGGAAAACCCTTTCAAAATAGAGACTAATTGCTATGAGCCCCTTATGAAAAATAACTGACCAAATAGGGTTCAAGCCAATGAAGGAATTAAGAAGAAAAAGGAGAGGAATAGGAAGCGGTATTTTTTTGAACTTTATTTACTGCGATAATGACAAATTGAAGAGTGTGTTACAATGTACCACTCATATTTTTAGCAAAAAGATTTTATGGATAGATAACACAGTGTATTTATTACAAACACTCTAGGGACTTGTTTTAAATGGCTTATAAATCCATGATAGCCACAAATATTGGCGGTGTTCCATCTGTTTTCGATGATATTAAATTTAGTGCCTAAAGTGTTTATTACAAATCGGTACATGTGTAATGATTACCTTTAAAATCCCCTAAAAACTCCAATAATTGAGAAATCACCTAGAACCTCTAGTCTCTAAAAAAAGCAAAAAATCTATTTCGAACGAATTCAAATTAAATTGGCAATAAGATAATATGCAACATTTGCTGTGAATTGTTCACCACATGTTTCTATTATACAATTTTTTAGTTTATTCAGATTATGAAGTGCAGTATTAAATAAAGTTTAAATGTATGGCTATACGACGAAAAAGTCATTATTATGGTAATAATACCAATAAGGCCTTTATTTTTTAATTCAATTGAATGTGTTTGTAAAAATTTGTTTACCAGCATATTCTCTTACTTCGTTCTCCGTATCGTCAAATTTTCTTTCTATAATAATTGTTGATGTTATTTTATCATCTGAGTTTCATATAGTATAATGGGGTTTTTGCATATTTAGTTTTTGTGGCTCTTATTAATAGATGGTTAAAATAATCCATTCATATTTCTATATAAAAATGACTATTTCTTTTTTTCGACTTTATTCTTATTATTTTTTCTTATTTACAAACCATATAGACTTTAGGAATTCCTCTGGTACTTTTTATTTTTACGTTTATATTTTTTTTTTATTTTTGTAATTGAATATCTTTGTATTTCAGTTATTGCTTTTTCTATATCATTGATAGTTTTTTTAATTTTTGTTATCTTCCCTTATATTATATTATTTCCTTTCTTCGTCTGCTTTGTTCTTTCAATCTTAATTTCTTTGAGTATTTGTTAAATCTACTATTGTATCTACTATATTTTTACATTTCTCGTCAAACATCTTTTCTTTTTTTCATCAACTTTGTTTTATTTTTCGCAGCCATGTTTTTACTTTTTTTTATCATTTGCCTCTCTGACTGCATTGCGCCAATATTTTTTACCATATATACTTATTTGGTACTTTTCTAATTTTTTTCTAAATTATATACAGACAACAGATTAGGTCAAACAAGATTTTAAATAAATAAATGAAAACATCTAAAACGAAATAAATGAAAACAATTTTGGTTAAAGTAAAATGATATTTTGCTTATCCATAGAAATAAATGATATTTGGTCGGAATTGCTGATACAGAAATGGATGGCACAAATATTTGCTTTTAACATTGAATATTAAGCTGTTAGACGGACGTAATCGATGGCAGCTTATTGGTTCATATTATTGTGGATAAGCTTGTCGAATAATTGATGGTACAACCTGGGTATATGTGTAAATAATTGAGTATTTATGATCGAATAAATCATAGACAGCCTTTGATTGATAATCCTGATACGATTACGGTATCAGACATTAATAGATTTATAAATAATTCCATATAAGTCATCCTCCCAATTATATCCTCTTAATATGTTCGGTGAAAAATGCCCCGTGCATCATCATTCATATTCATATTTTTTGGATGCGATAGATCACAGTGTATTGTAATAGAATTTTTATTTTTAAAGAATTTGGAAAATTTATTTGCCGGATTGATTTCATATGATTATTATTATTCAAAATAAAGAAATTCTGATTTGGTTTAAACAAAAATTAAAATTATGTGAAACAAAATTATCATATAGTGGTTTGGAACAAATTAAAGTAAATATAATTCAACAATAAGTACAGAAAATTTTAAGGTTAATCGAAGGAATAATCAAAATTATAATCTTTTTTCATTTTTCTGAGAATGAAGATTGAGAAAAACAAATATTGGAAACTTTAAACATAATCATTCGATATCAAACAAGAAACAATATTTTGACCTCCTGTTAGTAGTATTTCAGTTTTAAATTAACACCAATAAAACTAAAATATTAGTAACAGGAGATCAAAATATTGACACTGAAATTAAAATAGATAATGTAAAAGTAGAATAAGTAAGATACTTTAAATACCTGGGAGTCACGTTAGAGGAAACTGGAAAACAGGATGAAGAAATAAATGAGAGAATTGAAAAAACAATTAAACTTTACTATCAGAAAACAAAGATTAAAGTGTATAAGACGGTACATAGATCAGTTTTAACTTACGGATGAGAATCTTGGACCCTCTCGAACAGACAAAAAAGCAAAATTCAAGCAACAGAAATGAAATACCTGAGAAGAACAATAGGAGTGACCAGAAAGGACAAAATCAGAAACACAAAAATAAGAGAGGAACTAGAAGTACAACCAGTTCTAAAATTTATAGAACAACAACAGCTAAGTTAGTGGGAAAAATCCTTAACCAGAGACAGAAAAGTATGGAAAAATTTTGTTTTAACTAGAAATCAAAACTAAAAAAAAATACACAATGAACTATAACATAATGTTATTTGGTTAGTTCGCATCAAAGTGTATTACATTATTTTAAAATTTTAAAAGAGAGCTATTCAAATTTTGAATAAGATTAAAGAATTAATGATATTATTATTTTTGAATTGAGTTTATAAGGGATTTGCAACAAATTATAAATAAAATGGAAGATATTTTTGTGTTGAAATAAAATAAAATATGATATAGAACTACTAAGAAATTTTAGCAGAGAATTATATTATATAAAAAATTATTATTGGCAATTGTAAAGAAGTAAGAATTAACTTTCTTAATTTATAATTATTTTTATTATTTATGATAATGTATGTAAAGATATTATTAGTTAAAATGTACGAATATTGTAAATTCCTTCAAAATTCAAAATGTTAGCCGGATTGTTAATATTAGTTTTGTTAGAGTGATGTGATCCGAAAAACCTATAAATAGACTATCAAATTTGGCAAAGGAGTATTAATTTTCAAATGAATTGTTTCAACTCTTACTTTTTGAAAATTATTCATAATAAATATGGAAAGATAAATACTAATCTTGAATTTCCGGTTAATTAAATTATTTAATTTGTTGCATCCTACATTAACATTACAATTTATAAAATAAAATAAATTAATAATCATAAGATATTAAAAATTTAAAAACAATAAAAATGAATATTAAGTATTTGAAGTATATTTAATGATATTCTGTTCCTTATCCAACAAAAAAGATACCATATAAAAAGAATTTGCTTGACACATTCTGCGGCCCACACAGTGCATTTACCTCTGGATACAAACAAACGAAATTATAGCAATAATAATTTAAAAATATTCACGAGCGCTTATTTATCTGGCCGTAATCTATCCCTACAACAGTTCGTAAGCATTTAAAACTTTTTGTTAGGCAAATATAGCGTATTTTCATGAGGTTGCCATAAAGGCTAATAAATCTGAAAGCAATTTTATGCAAATACTGCATCTAGTCCGCAATATTTAAAAGTAGTGCAAAATTGCGGAACAACCAACTTCCCGGGACAGAAAAAAGTCTAAATAACTTTCGGAGGCTCGCTGGCTCGTGGAACTTTGTTAGCTTACACTTTTCCGTTATTTTTTTATCGCATTCCCTAATTTAATGTAAATTGTGAAAGATTGTAGAGTATATACAATTCATGATGGTAGGGACTAGAAAAAATGTAGAACATTCACCCTGATATCTTTTTAACAACTAGAACTTTTTTTATTAATTCTACCTAAATCTAAATTAGTTCTACCTAGATCACCCAGTATAATTAAAAATAATTACAGTATTAGTATAACAGTCATTCTGAAACATTCTAACCCATAACACCATTTTTTTTTATTAATTTTATGAAATATTACTTAAATTCTACCTAAATCACCCTATATTATTAAAAACAAGAAAGTTTTTGACTTATAGTATAACAATCACTCTGTAACTTTCTACCTAATAAAACAACTTTTTTACTAAATTAATTTTATGAACGATCACTTTATTTTTAAGTAATTCACCCTTTATTAATCTAAATAGGAGTAATTTTGATTTATTAATATCATAATCACTTTATAACTTTTTAACAACTACAACATTCTTTTTATAATTTATTTTTTGAAAGATCACTCACATTTTACTTATATCACCCTCTATAATTAAACACAATGACAGTTCTAATTTAAATATATAATATTCACCCTCTAAGTTTTTAACCGATAAAACAATTTTTCTATTAAACTAATTTTATGAAATATTACTTAAGTTTTGTCTAGATCAACCAGTATAATTAAAAACAACTACAGTTACAATTTATTAGAATAACAGTCATCCTGAAACATTCTAACCCATAAAACTATATTTTTATTAATTTTATGAAATATCACTTAAATTCTACCTAAATCACCCTATATTATTAGAAACAAGAAAGTTTTTGACTTATAGTATAGTAATCACCCTGTAACTTTCTACCAAATAAAACAACTTTTTTACTAAATTAATTTTATGAACGATCACTTTATTTCTAAGTAATTTACCCTTTATTAATCTAAATAGGAGTAATTTTGATTTATTGATATCAAAATCATCTTATAACTTTCTAATAACTACCCTCTACAATTAAATATAAGAACAGTTTCTAGTATAGTATATATATATATAAGTATAATATTGACTCTATAACTTTCTAACTGAAAACCTCTTTTTTTTATTAAATTAACTTTATGATTTTCAAATTATACTTAAATCATCCTGTATAATTAAAACAAGAACAGTTACAATTTATAAGTATAATAATAATCCTGTAACTTTCTATCCATAAAATTATTTTTTCTATTTAATTAATTTAATGAAATACCGCTTAAATTCTACCTCCATCACCCTGTATTATTAAAAAGATTTTAAATATTACTTTTTAATTACCTGCATAAATCACCTTGTATAAAAATATTAAATGGTTTCTTTAAATATTAAACGTTAAACGCATTCAACAGTTTTTCAACATAAAAAATTGTAGCCAATGAAAATATCGAAAAATAATGGATCAGGATGGCTGTGACTAGAAGAGCAACCTTCAAATAAATTTCGGCAGACATTTTGTGACTCGATGAATTTGACTACTTTTAGTTTCTGGCTTTTGTGAAATCTTTTGAAAAATCCTGACTTTAGTAGTAATTACTGTAAAGTGATAAATCTAAGTAATTATTAGTTCGAATGTAAGTACACTTTTATTTGTGGTATTAAAATTGATGTAGATTTTAGATTTTAGAAAAAACGTCATTGAAATTGCTCTTTTTATGTACATAATGTCACTTTTTACCTACTAAAAATCCTTATTATATTATTATCATCGTCAAGTTAACCTGAAGGATCTCATTATTTTTACTGTTGTAAGTTTATTGTTTTTTTCTAATGTAAAATTTTAGAACATCGCGTTTTTTTTTAGTTTCTTCAATTTCTCAATAGAATGCGCCACAGTCACATTTTTACCTACAAATTTTTTATATTTAATTATGCTGTAGAGAACAGTTTTTTTAACTCTCCTGAAAAGTAGATATTTTTAAATATTTAAGGTTGCCCATGACCGTAACAAAATAATTAATTAATAACAAAGCAAAATAGCAAGAAATAAGTATAATGTTTCTGATTCAACATATTATATGGGGTGTTTCCAAATTCGCGCCCCACACACACACATTATTTACGAGAAATTATGACGATTTTTTTTTATTTAATTTAAGCACGGATAAGTAAAACACAGGGTGTTAAAAAAAAGGATTTTACTTAATAATTTTTAAATTGATTAACATTTTGTAATTAAATTTGGTATATATTTTTTATAGTTAAGGGCAATGAATTGATGAAAACGTGGTCCTAAATAATTTTGCAGTGGCGTAGATACGAGGTAGTCATTACATACATTCAGGAAAAAAAAATTTAATCCTGACTTTGCGCTTTATTTCTCTAAAAAAACGACTAACTTTTTTTTAAATTAGCATTTTATGATTTTATGTATTAATTTTTGTGCAGCATTTAAATAGAGTTAAAACTTCATTTCTCTAAAATTTTCCAAAACATAGTTTTTTGGAAGAAATTAGGATAATTTTTTAGACTATTTTACCTAATTTTCGAAAAATTTTGGAGAAATGAAGATTCAATTTTATTTAAATGCTGCACAAAAATTAATACACCAAATCTGAGGAAGTATAAATTGTTCTTGATCATTTCTGTTAAGGCGGTTTTATTTGAAAATCTCTGCATATTTTGAAACAAAGTATTGACGGTTAATTTTTTAATGAACGTAGTATTTTCAATATATACTCTTACATATAATAGTTTTAGAAATTTTATCGATTTCCCGATTAGTTTTTTTATACAAAGTGACCCAAATATCCTGCCTATAAATTTTTGGTTTTTGATTATTCTGTATATGGTTTGACAGGTTAGAAAAGAACCCACCAAGTTAACAATTTGTGTATATGTACGAAAAGTTTGTTCAAAATCTTATTTTTTTTTCAGATCGTATCGAAATAAATTTCGTCGGTATCGGATAAGGTAAGTGTATGTGTAAATTTGGAGAGAATTATAAAATTTATTTGATCGAATTCTAATTATTTCGTTTACACTTTAATATCTGTTTTGAATAAAATATATTTAGATGTTGAATGTTTCGTGAAAATCAAGTATTTTATACAAAATAATATCTATTTTTTTTAATAATAACTATCTGATTAATCCAAAATCTGTGCTATTTGATAGATAATTATATATTATTTTTAGAGCAGCATGACTGGAATATCATAATAATTATGAAAAATTCACATAAAATTCATTGACATTCTTTTAAATAATATAATTAATATACGAATTTGTCCCAAAAAAATATTATTGTTTTTGGAACGTACTGCAGTATTTCTGAAACAATAAAGTAAAGTAATGTTATGTAATTAATAATACAAAATTGAATTTAATCCGTCAATTTTGTATATTAAATTCACATAATGTAGTTGGGCTGAGGCTGTGGCATTACTGGCCTGATGTCCTAAATGGATTAAGAGTCTGTATGAAATTTACAAATTACGATGGCATGTTTTTATATCAGAATGAGTGTGTTCGAAAACCTAAAAGCGGCGCTAATTCGGGAGTGTATCAAACAAATAAGGAATATGGATAAAATGGTTATGGAAAGAAAAAGATGAATGGTGAATATACAACTGCGTATACAGGTTATTTATTTTTTATAACGGGTAAGTTCTTAAGCAGTTACTTAATAATTTAATGAACGTTGAAACTGTTCTATGTATTTTATTAATAGGTATGTTTTCTATTTTGTAAACTTTGCAAATTATTGAATGTTGATAAAATGTGAATAACACTTAAGCCCCATAGAGTCTAAAAACCCTTCAAATCCTTAACGCGCTGCATAATCTCGTTGGACGTTCTGGCAATTCTCCAAATTACAGGTTTATTCAGAATGCATTAAGCTTAACCTGTTTTTTATTTAATGTATTTTTGTGTTATTTGAGTCGATTTTAGTTCATCCTCAGGATTTGCATTGTTCCCATTATTTTTATATTTGGTTTGTAATACGTATCACTCCCGGATTACAATCCGCAAAAAGGGGTGACAGTGGATTTTATTTTGGGACCGCACATATTTAAACGAAACATTTTTTTTAAAGTAATTTCAATGTTAAATACAGGCACGTTTACAGTATGACGGAAATGTATGGAACACATTTATTATTTCACAAATAGACTTTTTTTTGAAAAAAGTATTCTACAACACGTCTGTTTTTAATTTTGGAAAGATCATCTCATGATCTAAAACATACATCATCGGCGTAATCGATGATTTTAAAAATACAAACACTATTTGCATATTTATTTCTAAAGACTCAACCAAAATTATATACGTAGTTAGGTAGAATGAAATTATAATAAATCCTCATTGAGTAAGTAAATTATGAGAATGCCAGCCACTGATAATAAAACATTGTTCAGAAAAAAAAACATGTTACTAATAAAAAGGCTGCAATTCTCATTTGTTGAAAATTAATTGATATAGTATGAGTGAAGTGTTTGATATAATTTTCATAAAAATAATTAAACGAGAACTTGTTTCTCAATCAATAATTTATACAATTATTGTATGTACGTCTGCTTCATTAATGTTGGTTGTATTTTTGGATTATAATTCAGGACCCACTTTCAATATTACACTAATATTTTTTTTTATATTTTTGTTTTTAAAACTGGTTTCGTTTTTTTTAATAATAATTATATATAAATAATAATTTTATTGGCTTGCCGTATTTAATTAATTATTTTCAGTCCATTTTTCCGTTTGGTCCCTGAAGGTTAATCTGAAATATTCAAGTTGTATTTCTCTAAATTTTAAATTCTTGTTTTGCAAATAATAAATGATTTTTCATAAACAACTTATATCCAAACGACGTACTACAAATTGAATTAATTAATTTTTTGGTTTTCTCCAACATTTTACGTTTTTTTAATATTGAAGATAATTTGCAATTCATAAAATGCCAAAATTTTTGAGAGAAATGGTTTCCCACATTTTTGACAATTTTTGTAGAAAAAATAATATTTAAGAATATTTAACGAAATGAATAAATTTAGACAGGAATTTCTTATCATTTTAATATAAATTACTTTTAAAGTAAAATGGTGTACTAACATTTTGTTTGCTTTTAATCTATTCGAGCCATTCCAATTTTTGTCGTTTCTAATTGAGATTTTGTCATGGGGATTACTTTATTTGCTGTCAGGAAAATATGAGCGGACTTAATTCGTGCAATATTCATACCGTTAGTTCGCATTCAAAGTGTTTATCCAGAGAGATCGTTAAAGTGAATTATTTAATGTATTTCCGACGTGCTATTGCGAAAGCTGAGCCCCAGCGCCCGTGACGACAGTTTACTTTATTTGACTAGAAGGACGAGCGTTTTCAAGCTCTAAATCCTCTTGCCAGACCCAAAATAATAATTTACCAACATGGCAATGAATTTTTTACTAGCGGTTACGAATAAAACTTGGAAAATGTACTTATATTGGGTAATGGTATTACTTTGTAAGAGCCTTCGTTTAATTATTATTATATCCGTGCAGAAATCAAATCCACGTTTTCATTCTTGTCGGAATTTTTAAAACAAATATTTCATTCCTGTTTCATTATTTCAGATGGTACAATCATTTACTGAAAATGTGAAAATATAAAATATATTAATATGTATGACCGTCTACATTTATTTTTGTTTTGTAATAAATTTTTGATTTTTATATGAGTGTCTGTTTTGGAACAAGGATGCTAAAAATTTCACGTGGTAAATTCGTTAAGACAAATTTTTAAAAACTCCAAAATTGTCCAACATAAATAGAAAGGGGCTCGTTCATCTCTATCGATCCATTATTTCTATTTTTTAAATATTCTTTAATATCACCCGATAAAAGAACCGCTCGTATTCTATTAATCATTTTAACACGATATCTTTAAATATTTCCTGAAAGTATTAAATGATTTTAGCTTGTGGTGAACCAATTCTCAATTGAAATATCACCTATTTGATATATATGCATAAAAGTTTTCAGTATTCTACTCTTATTGGAAAAATTTAAAAAAGCGTCAAAAATTGTTCCCGCTGCAACTTTTTAGCGATTTCGTCTCCCGGTTGCAATATCTTACTTTTTGAAATATTAACTGCTGGTCATATTTCACTTTATGCCACTGGGAAATAAAGTGAATAATAATTCTGATTGTCGACGTTCCGTTCCCAATTCCTGAATTCAGAGAAGAAGGCGGCCATTTTGTGCTCTATTATTCACAGAAATCTGCCATACTCCCCAGAGTTTAGCAACGATCTCGGCCTTCGGAAAGGATTACAGTCATAAGAATAAATATTATTGCCCTTACGTGACTCAACAAACACCTTAATACTTATTGCTACTTTCTTCATTTTATCTGTGTATTATTGTTATTTTATAACTGAATAAATATTAAATATTAAAGCGATAGAATAGAAAATCAAAGCTTGATTTCTCATTTATTTTAAGCTCACAAAATGATATATGCATAAATGGAGATAACCATTTTGCAATCTTTTTAAAGTAATTTATCAATATATGAATAGTGAAAAAGGCTACACACCAATTTAGTGAAAATTTAAGTAAGATATTTTAAAAGAGATAATAGCTGAGTGGAATAAAATCGATTCTACTCCTCTAAATCACACGCTTTTGTTCATTCTTAATCTCGGGTGAATTCAGGATACAATAAAAATCTAGAGATCATATTTTTTTGTAATGTACAAAAGTTCCATCCAACATAAAAATTCCACAAATGCAGTAAAGTATGAAACTATATAGTTCAACACGTACCAACGATAATATTTATTTTTATAGAGCAAATCTCTGCACGAATACGAGTCGGTAAGGGGAGAATAGAGGATTTATTTAAAAAAATAAAGGAAAAAGTAGAGTTTCACCGAGATTGAATTCGTATTGATTGTAAGATGCTCATTTTCAGAACCGGAACTCCAATAAACGAGTTGGTTACAATACATTTTTGAAACCTATTGATATAAACACAAGAAACCAACGAAAAGTGTCTCCTTGAAACGCGTACCTCCTCGATATATCAGTAGTTGACTGGAACAGAAAGTTATCCTATCATTTTTCAAGTTGCTGTGAAAAGCTTCGACTTTCCAATGACATCGTGTGTCGAATACACCCGTACGCTTTTTCGCAGTGACCACGACAGTAAACACGTCGATAAATATTTGGAAGTTGCCACATATTGGGCAAAAATGGTGAAATCTTAAAATCGTTGAAGGAACGCCAGTGACCCGGAAATTTAGGATTCTAAGATGAAATGATGCGATTACAGGGAGAACGTCTGGCCAAAGTAATCAGATGGAGACATGGAGACAAGCAGTGTCGCCGAGACAGTCTTAATTGTAATAAATTCCCTTTGAGGTGAAAACAGAATTGCAGCTTCATTCATAATAAATTAATATCTGTAATCTCAGAATTTGCACTACGTCAACACATATAATTGAATAGAATAAAGAAGAAGAAGAAGTATTCCAGGTACCAAACTTAAACAAATCATTAACGAAAAACATTATTAAATTATAATATCAATATAATAAAAATCAATGTTTTCATTAACTGTAGAATTTATGTGTAGCATGACCTTTTGTTGTTAAAGATTGACTATAAAATAGTGACATAATATCATGTACACATAAATTCTTTATACCATAAAAAACACTCAATCAAGAACCAAATGCTGCTTTATTTTTCAGTAACTTTAATGAAAATAAATGTTTTTCATATAAAAACTTTAACACAACCAAAACAAACTTTTTCACATTGTTTTTATAACGGCGCTAGTTTTGTCACAAATCACAACTTAACTATAACACTTATTTTACGTGTTGTGTTTTCTGTAGAGTTATTAACTCTATATATTAAACTTGGGTTAAGTATTTACAATTTTCAATCATTGTTGAGGAAGATGAATATATTTAGAAATTCATGTGTTTGAGACTATGGCGCTGAGGATGATTATGATTGGCTGAGGATGATTATGATTGGCTGAGCATGAACTCAGAAAGGACATTTCTAATAGGTTAATATTAGCCTGTAGAGTATTACTTATTGGCTAAAAAATTTTACGTACGTGACAAAACTTTTGTATATGAAATCGTCAAGAATACGCATAAGATGTACCAATGAGATTTGAATATTGTTTTAAATTGTTTAAAATAAACGCATTTTAAACACATACGCTGATTCTCTTTATCAAGAGCAATGCTAGCAGGATTTGTCTTACAGTATATTATAGTATTATTTACAGAAAAAACTGCCCGCAAATATATATTAAAGTAAATAACAGTGATACTACTTCGCTTACATCGTACTTTGATACTCTACTCCTCTCCTGTTCCTGTCAGTTTCTTGCTATTTATGTCTTATTTGTTGGAAGTTTTAGAAAATTCTAAGCGGTTTCCAGAATTTTCTTGATGTCTTCTTGAATATTCGGGAAACTGTCAGAGCTGTAGTTAGCTCTAGTTTCGTGTGCTCTTGCCCTGTACAATCGAACTGATTGCATTATCAATATTATGAAAACATTAAATATTACACAAAAGCCTGTAGTGTGATAACATATAATAATCAATGTTTGCAGTTTTTACCAAAGACGAAAGAAGCCCAACTCTTTTATAATTTGCTAATATGGAGCGAGTCAGAATCGTTTGACATTTTAAATAGACAAAAATAAACTAAATCAAATACAACTAAAACAAGAAATTAAATTAAGCTGCAACATGAATTTGATTTTCCGCTTTGAATATTATTGATTCGTAAGTACTGCCAGACGACGTTCAGCATTGTTAGTCCAAATTGAACAAAACTTCAAGCATGAGCGCAATGTTGCCAAATGGAAGATATTTAAGGCGGTCTTGAAAAATGCAAATATGTATAATGACTTCGCAAAACTCTGAGACGTACCCTGCTATCCATTGAGCCAGTAATGAATTAAATTTGGACGTTATATAAACCTTAATGAAACATTTTAAATTATTTTCTAAAGCGTTATTGATTATTGCAGTTTGAAAGTCGTTGTAAATGCGAATTAGAGTCCTCGATTCGATTCTGATATAGATCAAACAAAATAGGAGTATTTCCATTTCATTGGTGGTCTCTGTGAACAAACGACGGAAGGAAGAAATATCGATGTAAATTTTCTCCGAATCCGATTCCTGTGCAAATGTATACAGGACGATGGAAGCCTGATTTGGCAACTTTCTAAGTTTTATCCCGCCCTTTCGGTATGCGTGGTTGCGCTCATATATTTAGCAGATTTCAGCCTCAGAGAGGGATTTACGCTCTCTGGAGTTCAAGGTAAAAATAATCAAATAACAGAGATGTAGCTGAATACATAATATTCCATTTGTGATAATTTAGATCAGGAACTTCGATTCTCTCTTTTCCTATATTTATTTTTATGAAATATTGCTTTTTATTCTTAGCATATTAATGCTCTACATTTTGGTATCTCTGATCTATCATATGTAGGAGTTACTTAGTAATATAAAATTTCGTTTCGTTTGCAAAACTCTAAAGACTCGAAATACGAAAAACTTAATCAAAATAACGCACTCATCTCCTGATGATGTTAACATAATTAAGGAAATGCATGTCATATACGTCTTTTGATTTGGCTTTTCAAGATTAAGGTAGTTACATTAAACCGAAGGGTTCCAGGTTGTTAGAGGTTTGTTGTTGATTGTTGTTTTCAGTCTCATTAAATTGTAACTTATTCAACATTCCACCTCATAAATCACCTTTATAGAGAAAAATTCAAACTGATATTAAAGAGAAAATTCTAATTTAGGAAAAGTATTGGCGACATCTCATGTGTATAACAATATTTTTACTTGCTCAATGTAGATAACAGCGCAGCTTAATTAAAGAAAAAATCCACTTACAGCTAAAAATAAAATAAACAGTTTTCCATTTTACTCCTCTACTAACTATATTTTTCTTAAAATACACCCTAAAACGTAATTACTGAAAATGATTCCTAAAAGTACATTAAATGCTAAATAGTCGCGTAGCTCACATTTTAAACCCTCTAGATATTAACATAGAAAAACGCATTCAATCATCATCTTTTGATTGGGTAAAAGTACTTACTCTTTCATAATTTTTTAATTATAAAATATACAATAAATATTTCGACAAACAACTGTTAATCTTTATAGAGTATAAATAAGAAGTTAAAGTGTACTAATAGTGAAGAACTAAGACAAATTCTGTTTACTACAATTATTTTTGCTAAATGGTAAATTAGTCGAACCGTTTGGAATCGAAATAAAGTAACAGAAAACAATCAGACTCTCCAATCGGACCATTTTTGCTAACTTAAAGCTTTAAATTTACGTTTTGATAGTAAAACAAATTTTATTTGTACCCATTAGAGAAACTGAAACCGGTGCTGGATACAAATAGAGGAAGGATTCGATCCCAGTGGAGTTCGGCTTTTACGGCCTTGGATCATCAACTGAACACAGTTTCAATTATTGCACGGAGCTGGTCCACGATAGCTGATAATTATATTGTTATTTGGTCCGAAAACTCGATTGGACTATTATTTCAATCTGGGAAAGCAATTAACGGATAAATCAATTCTTGTTTTGATGACGCGTTCGTCCCCGTTTGTTGCACTGTTCACACAATCGCACTATAATCCAATTCCTCATAAAGACGTACGAAATGCACTTCGTCTTAGGGTGAAAATTACTTCTGCTTCATTGTTCTAAGCTGATATGTATCCAGAATATTGGTATGACGAAAATTGGAATTTGGTTTAAGCATCACATTTTATAATTGATACGTCTATTATTTTCGAATGAACCTAACCTGTATTTGTTTGAATGGAACACTTTATTCTTTGGTAATATATTCTTGAAATATAAGATTTCAATAAGATATATAAGGTATTTTTTTAAATTTGCTTAGTTTTTTTCTAAAAACTTAATAAATTATTATCCGGTTGTATTGCATACTTTCTTGTATTTTTAATAGCAGGAAGATAGAAATAAAGCTTTAATTTAATTTAATGATTTAATTTTTAGATTCTTTGATAACTTATACAATGTTTTATATTAAAATGAAAAAAAAAGAATACATTCTATGAAGGAATATATAATGTAATGCAATAAAATATTTTTTTAGGATGTGGCTTATTATATATAAGAAAGAAAGCAAAATGTTTCAAATTTTATAAAAACATTACTAAAAATAATTATTTATATATCAATTTAAAACAATCACTGTTCTACACACAAAATGTTTAGATTAATTTGGAGCCACTGAAGACGAAAATGATTAAAAATATCTAGTTTAGCTGAAATTTATGAATTGCTACCATGGGCTTACCCCAATTTTATATATTATTTATTGCACTATAAAATGAATTTATCTTTAAAAAATAATTCGGAAATATTAAAGTTTCTTCACAAGAACAACAGCCATCAACTTGCAAAGATACAGACTATATTCCACTTCACAGATTCCTTAAATCATAAAATGGCTCAATATGAGCTTAATGATATAATATTGGACTTAGAACTTCCTAAGCATAAGGTAGAAGTTTTAGCATCAATGCTGAAATAATTTAATTATCTTCATCTATTTGTTCGCAATGATTTGGAGCAATACTTTAGTACTAAAAATGATTTTTGGAAGACATTGATGACCTCATGCATTTCTTGAATAGGAAACACAGTTCTGATCAGTGGCGACTGTTCATGCGGGACATCTTCTGAGCCCCCGCGACCATATTTACCTTGTCACCCACTTATGCACAGTTGTAAATCATGGAGCAGAGTCTCCTAACGTATCCTGCATATCATTATGAATTACGGTTGTTTTCCAACATTTTTTTACAAGATATTTAATAACAGCGCTCGTTTCCATTTTGTCCATTTTGCAACACTCATAAAACTAGTTCTTTTCAAAGGATCACCAATTTGACTCTACTTAGCAGAACAATTTATAGTATGACATTTAGGTACAAGACAGTTGGCGCAATTTTTTCCATATATTTTATTCGAGGTGGTGCAGCTATCTGTGCTTGATTTCGCGAACATTTCATATTACCCTCGTAAAAGAGGAAAACTATACCGTCAGTATCCAGTAACAAAAAACTATCCAATGCGTTCCTATGTCCTGATCCAATAATTGGACTGATCTAGTTGGTTTTTCTCTAATCCATTGTAAATATTATTACAGTAATATCCAAGTCCAGAACCTAACTTCAATTTCGAAATTCATTTGCTAACAAACGCAGTAGACATAGAGCCTTTATTTGAAATTATTGATTGATCAAACACAATCGATTAATACTAACAGAATGATTGCAAACAGAGGAATCCATCATCTTCAAATAATTGGATTAAAAGGTTGACTATTTAGACATATGATTCATAGTTCTTACAGTATTTAAAAAAAATTTCAAGATATTTTTTTAGAAAAAATAATTAAATAAATAACAACAGCCTTGACAAATTATTTATTTGTAGGGAATTTTAAAAATTATTTAAGTAACAAATAATGTAAAAAAATGTTTAATAAAATTTAATTTTTATTTTATATAAATTTACAAATAAAGAGTTATAGATATAGTAAATGGGTATAAATGATCGACATCGATTCGATAAAATTTATTAAAACCTATAATAATCAATAAATAAGTATACAATAAATATCATATCTATTCAGCGTTTTGTTTACACATATACTTATTAGTTTTGAGACATTTCAATAGAAAACTGAACTCATAAAAAGATAGTAAATTGTAATTATTGTTTTTAGAAAATTGTTATAAAAATAATAGATCATTTATGACGTTAAATTTAACCAAACATATTTAATTTTGTTAGATAATTATTACAACCTAAGGTGTAATTTACGTTTTACTAAATAATGACTTATGTAATATTCTTGATGTTATCGAAGCTCACTTTCACGTGTACTAGAAATAGTTAAGTTTTTTGTAGAGATCATCAGCACATCATTTTCTTCATTACCAATATTTTTTGTTGTTTTCATGTTTTTCATAAACCAATGAAATATTACAATTAAAACAGTCAATTATCTTTTCAAACGCTTTTTTTATCAGAATGCATTTATCCGATATTATCTCTCTGTAAATCCTTGTTGCATCAACTAAACATTTTTTCATGCAATATCCTGAACCTAGTCAAGTGTGCTAATTTATCCAATCAAAAATTTATTTATAAAATTAATTGCACTTTAATTTATTTAATTACATAGTATATTATGCACAATAATTATTTTCAAGTATCTGACTTCCATTTTTTCACGGTAAACTAGTTATAAAACAATATTTAAAAATATCAGTTTTCTGTTTTTATTCAATATGTGATAATTCAATAATTATTTAATTAATTAATAATTTAGAATATCTAAATATTCTTTCTAATTTATTAGAAGTATGGAATAGCTTAATCTAAATTTTATATCGAAGTTTGCACCCTAATGTGCCATCCCATATTTTTTGTACATGTGGTGGAATCCAAAAAAATATTGTCATGTGAAAAAATTTTGTACGCATAGATGAGGAATTTGGCCCAAATGCATCCTACTATAGCAACCGTATCCGTTTACTGTGCAGAAGTTTTGAATTTGGTGTTAGAAAACGGTTTTAATTAAAATTCAAAACCTAATCACACGAGTATATAAACGTTAATTTGCATATTTAAAACTTCAGCTCGTTTCGTAATACTGCAATCGAAGTGAGTGAAGTAAATAATGATGGAAATAGAACAGGATAGCAAGGATAGTAAAAAATTATACAGCAGTATAAGAGAACAAAATAAAAGAAATAACATAATTGCTACAATCAATAAAGCGGAGTGAGAAACATACTCTAAAAGCCAGAACAAAGGTGATAGGGTTAGAGAAGTAAATTGAGTAACTAGAAAAAGAAGAAGAACGTTCAACATATGCAGAACACATAGAAATAGTATAGAAGATTAAACAGAGAAAGGCAGTAGGACCACATGGAATAGTTAATGAAATAATTAAGAAAGGGGGAGAAGAACTAAATAAACAGATTTACGAAATAATAAAAAAGATATGGAAGGAAGAAGAAATGCCAGCAAAGTGGAATGTATGTTTGGTAATACTGATTTTTAAAAAGAATGACAAAAAAGTGCCTTGTAAGAAAGCAAATAAATAAATACGCGCGACAGAAACTAGGAGCATACTACTTCGGTTTTCGAATATGGAAATTGACAGTAACCACAATCCATGTAATGACAACAGCACAAAAAATCTTTAATTGTGAAATTAGTGCATATATTGTTCAGGGATTCTAAGCAGACATTTGATAGTGTGACTGGAAATAAACTATTAAAGGAATTGAACAAAATGGAAAAACCAAATAAATTAGACAAACAAAAATGTCATTGAACAACTCAACAATCAAAATAATAACAAATGAAAGATAAACTAAAGAAATTGCTAATGAAAAAGGTAAAAAAATTATCTAGATAATTTTTATGCGATTTGACCTCAAAGTCAAAAAGTAGCAGTTTGAAAAATAATCAAGAAGAAACTAAATATATAATAATCAGCAGGAAAACAACACAGAACGTAATTGAAAGTAGAATACAAGACTACAAATTTATGAAAATAGGAAAGATTTAAATATTTAGAAGCAACCATAAATGGAAAAAAACAGACAAAGAGTGCTAGCAGAATGAATAAAATCAGGAAACAAAACATACTGGAAATCTTCTTTTTCTTGTATTTTACGTAGTCATTTCTGTTATTGTTTTATGTTTTTCTATTAAAATCCATCTTTCACTACTGTATAATAAGGTTGGTCTAATAATTTGTTTTACTACCTTTGTTTTTATCAGGAAATACATACAATATATTGTTTGTTTTGCTTAAAGACAAGTATTTAAGCAATACCACTAAATGAAAGTTGTATAAAGATGTTGTAAGACCAATAATGACATATTCAACAAAGACAACACGCTTGATATGTAGAGAAAAATAAACTTTTAGAATTGATGGAAAAAATATTAAGAACAATATTTGGGACATAGAAGGGAGGAAATTCAGAAATACGATGAATCAAGAAATTAGGTAAAAAGGAAAAGAAAGAAATATAAAGTTCATTAAATATCAACGATTAAAATAGTACAGACATATAATCAAAAAGGAACCATTAACAATAATAAGGAAAATAATTAATAGGACACTACAACTAGAAAGAGCAAAACGAAGATCGAAGACAAGATGGGAAAATCAGGTCAAAGAAGATATAAGAAAAATGATATAAATAAATGAAAAAATATATAAAAGACGGAACAAAATGGAACAGGAGAGCAGAACAAAAAAAAAGACATAACATTCTCTAAAGAAAAACAAATATTCGACAAGCTCTAAAGAGCTATTATGATTCCGACAGGAACCAATAGTCTCTATATATCTCTCTCTATATATATATGCATTCGTAATTCTCCGTTAATAACTTTAAAATGTGAATTTATGCCGAAGTTCTACCTACTAAGATTAGTTGCAATTAAGATTTTGTTCTCAATTTCAGCTCATGGCCCGAATGATATTAAACAGAGACCTACATACATCGTTCTGTAAGTGCATGTAAAGCGCTCGAGTTCATGTATTTAACCGCGGCGGAATTAACGATGTTTAATCCTTCACCAACACGCGGATGAACTATTTCGCTCTCCATATTTTACATCCGCCACCAGAAGTGATTCTAAAACTATTTCCATTCGTTGAAGCCAACTTCACATTTATACCGACGTCATTATCCATCAGGATCGATCGCATTTTAACGCCCATTAACCGCCAACAGAAACTTGTGCGGTAATTTAGTCTCATGGTTCCGCTAATATGTAACCGCTTGTTCGAGTGCTTAAAATAACGCCAAGAGATCGCAAAACGCCAACTCTGCCGCGCCGCAACGCTAAACGTCTCCGCGGGAACGGATTTCTCGAGCAGAAATACAGCTCAGGATAAATCAGTGCATTCAGGATGCACTTTAATCGTACTTTACCAAAATTTATACGCTCACCTTAAACTGCGTAATTAGATAAGTGGGTATAAAGGGATTGTTTTTATTTCACACGTAGGAGTAGGAAACATTCCATGTGAACCAGTAAATAAAAAAAATGTAATATTTATAAAGTACTTATTAGACCAACCTTGTTTTACGCCGCAGAAACAATGACCTTAACTTGAAAAGAAGAAGATGAGTTAGGAATAACAGAAAGAAAGTAATGCGGATAATATTGGGAACAGTACAATTAGAGAATAACAATTATAGACAAATAATTAATAAGAATATATAAAAAGAATGAAAAGGAATGGTCCTAGTAAAAAAATGCAATGGGTGGGCATATGCACATATACAGAGTGGACCAAAAGTCTAGAAACGGCCAATTATCTCGTAAGCCTATTTTGATAGACGGAGATTCCAAATTTTGACATTTGCAATGTTGTTAGATTTGCCGTTTCTATGATATTATTAGTCACTTTGGTTTTTTAAATACATCTCTCTGTATATTCAGTCATTTTTGGAATCTTCTCTTCAATGCGAGTTCAACCATATGTAACACTTATGATTTTATATAGTCTAGAAGATCTTAAATAAATGGAGAAATGTGGTAGACGCATTCTACCATCGATTCGGGTACTGTCAACTAACAAATGGAGCACATTTTGAACACTCGATTAAGTAATCATTACTTTAAAAACGTTGTAATCTTTCAATTGTTACGTTTTAATGTAGTTGAAAATAGAATGTATTAAAAATTTCATTGAGACATTTAGGCGTAGCCAGACTTCTGTTTTATTTATTTAAGACCTTCGAGCCTACATAAAATCATATGTGTCTCATATGGTTGAACTCGCATTGAAGAGCAGATTCCAAAAATGACTGAATATACAGGGTGATTCACTCTTCTTCCAAGTTACTTACAAAAATGTTTTGTTTGTATTTAAATTATAATATTATTAAAACATAAGAAAGCGTTAAAATTTTATGTTTTAAAAAAAGTCCATATACTCCGTTTTTTCGTACCGCTGAGTGTATATCGAAAGCAGAAAGGACCAAAAGAATTCTGCCTTCAAAAATCAGTTATCTGTCTAATCTTAAAAAAAATCTATCCCTTCTTTCCTAAAAATCTACAAACCAGCTGTCAATATATGATAACAAAACCATACAAAATGCTGAAATGCTAAAACTCGCATCTAAACGGCAGCCTAGCAAACGTTTATGGAAAATAATAACAAAATTTTATTATTTTCATTATAAACTTCTACTAGAACAATAATTAATTTCTGTAAGCAAAAAGTGGTATTGATAACGCTCTTTGTAGAAACTAGAATCGTATTTCCGTTGATACAATGAGAAACTTTTAACTGGGAAAGTAACCCGAACCAAACCGGAGAGGTAGTTCAAGTTGAAGATTTCAATCAAGATATTACTTTCGAAATTTCTACACAACTTTCCAGTGAAATTAAACTCCTCGTATGTATAACGAAAACTTGTTGGCGATGCTAGTGCGCTTAACTTTTCATCACTTTTTCTACAGAGTAGGAATATTTAATTAAAAAAATGAGTTCGAAAGAATGAAAGAAAAATTAAATAGAGACTTAAAAGGTAACAATATTGATACTTACAATAAAGTAGAATTTTAGACCAACAAAACAAAATTTAAAATTTTGGAAATTATTTTATAGCCATTTTTAATATGATTGAAATTTTTTTACGAATAACATTTTTTATCGGTTAATATTTTGTCCTATTTTAGTCTATTATTAGGTCTTTTTTCATTTTTAACGTCCTTTGACGAATAACATTTTTTTTTCATAAACATCCGTTAGTCAATTTTGAAAAACAAAAGACAGGTAATAGAGAAGCTATTTTTTTATACAACTGATCGAATGTCGGTTAAAAATAATAACCTATCGGTTTTAAAAAATGAATTAAAATTAATGAATATTTACCGTTTTAATTGCCAATTTGTATATTTATTTTCTTTTTTCATTAAGATTGTAATTTTCTTCAATTTTTCTAATATTTTTATTATTGTTAATAGTTTTACATGAAGACGTTGAAGCTTATCCATTTCATTATTTTTTTTATTCCTACTGTTTGTGAAATTTTCTTCCAGTGATGTAGTTCAATTTTTATTTTAATTATTCCACGATTCCTTTTATACTTAGTGTACTTACCGTACAGATTGATAGCAGGTTGTTAAATGTCTTACTACGTTTCCTCATTTTTTTCCTTTTTATAAGGGATTGCGTAACCATTATTTCTTTAAATATGCTCTTCCAATGAAATTAAGTTATGATTTCTTCATTTACATACTACTCCTTTCCATAAATTAATTTACCAGCTCATTTTTCGATTTTTATAATTATCCGTTTGCCTATGTCTACAGTTGTATTTTTTCATCACTTTCTGTAAAGCCTTATTTGTTCGAAACTAAATTCCTAAAAGAATATTTCCAGTTTTTGTATCCTACTAGGATATAAATTCTTTGACTCATCCCGACGAATATCCAGGGCTAGAGTAACTAGAGTGTGTAATAAAAAAGTTTCGAACGTTGCTTTGAATGGAAATTAGATATCCTTTTAAGACTGTTCTAAAACCAATCTTAACACGAACATTTTTATATCTTTGGTACTAAAAGTCAAATTCAGGATAACACTATAAAAATATTTTTTTTTTGAGTACCTCGCTTTTTCGTGTTATCTTTTACTCAGAGAAAATAGTTTTAAAATTTCATTGTTGAAAAAAGTTGGTGAAAATTAGTTTCAGGCTATTGACAAGGTGTAAATGAAATAAATTCTATTATAATACATTTTTATATTACTCCCTCTAACATTTCAGTAAATTCTTATTAAAGCTTAAATGCTATTATTATAAGAAGATTAAATCGTTTTACTTGGTTGTCACAATTTATTTATTGGCTGCTGTAACCTTCAGGTTATTTTTCTAGAATTATTTCTTGTTATTTACTAATTAATGTTTTCCTGTTTTTGAATATAATTTTTTAATTTCATATTTTCA